>JAQYXR010000139.1:0-184298 GCA_030545055.2 Neoaliturus tenellus
CCATAACCAACACATTTGCTTAGCAATAGGCCTAGTGTGAAAAGTGAACAAAAGTAGATAAGTTAAGCTTCAAGTAGGCCTACTGTTATCGATATTCAACATGCTACTTGTGTTCAAAGATTGTAATCAACCACTGTATACTTATTTTATGTCAGGGACGAAACCATTAGAGAAACATTCCTTGCGGTTGATGTTTGCTAACATAGCGAAAATAAATCCACGTTCTTGTGTAGACCACAGTCATTGTAAGGGCTGGCCTGTCTTTCACTTGGGACAAATCTCGGAAGGAAGGTTGGTTAGCATGATTGGGCAATGTAAGAAATCTTAGATTTAGGGAGCTTCATGCTTAAGTAAAAATCTACTGAGGATGCAACTCTCTAATTTTGTAGATTGTCTGCCTTTTTGTTTAAAATGCTAATTCTTTAGGCCTAAGTAACCTTTTTCTAAAAGAATAGGACAACGGATGTGAGCTAAAAGTAGCAAGTAGCAAATATGATTGTAATATGAGAGGATGATCTCTGTGCAGGACGGACACCAGGCCTAGCACTTTTGCTGCCCTTAGGCAAAGTTACATTGGTCGCCCCTCCCCCCCCCCCCTTACCCTCATCCCAAACCTAACCATACCCTCTTTAAAACATTACAAAAATTTACATTCCATGGCTGAACACTTTATGTGAGTTAATATTAACTTATTTCTCTATTCTATTTTTCACATTCACTGTAACTTCGGTGAGTCAACAATGAAATTGAGAAGACTAAGCGACGAAAGGGACTTGACAGACTGGAGTAACACAGTGTGTTTGCCGTTGCAAGTTGCATGCAGTGCCACACGGAAACTGACTCGTGGGATTGGTCGGTTCTCGTGGGGCAATGCCACTTGCAGTAACACAGCTACAAGCAGGAAACGAAACTCTGATGTGGTAAGGGCCTTGGAATCAATCCCAATTCCGTCTACCACCCACAAGAGCAATGTTAAACAGGAAACGTAATAGGCCTACTGTAACGCTATGTGGTGTGGCTTATAGCTCTAAACAAAGGGTTCATCAAGCCGGATGCAGTTTGTGAGATATATTTTTGTATCAAGAATGGTTTTTTTACAAAATGAAAAGAACAAATCAATTTTATTAGGACTTTTAAAATGTTTTTCAAACAAATGTTATAGGCCCCTAAGTTAAGATATGATTCATATTAAAATACAATTTATTCTTAACGATCAATTGGACAGAAATAAAGAAGTTATCTGACAAAAAGCATTACAAAAGGCAATGGCATTGCTCTTATGGGAAATAAATCCAACATGGATTCGCCCTTTCACTGGCGCGGTAAAACGGTGCTACCTGTTGCATAATATTGTAAGGACGAATAGGTCCCAATTCCGAATACTCTTACTCAGCTTCCCTTTTTTATATAACCCAATTTCATTGTATGACAAAGTTGTAAACAAATCAAATTTATCATTTTAAACAGCATTTTATCGTTTTTAAGTATTGATTATGTTGACAGGTTCGCAGGTTACAGCAAGTTTAAATCATCTATAAGTTCTAAATCATACACCATAGACACAAACCTAATACATAAAATTAATATAAAATTTAATATAAAATCCTGACAGCATTAACAAAAATAAAAAACATTAAGTATTTGATTTATTATTTTAACAAAAGAAAAACATGATAATTACATATTATCAATGTCGCATTTTGGCAAGTACGTTGTAAACAGGTGCGGCCGGTGCGGGAGATGGGAAGGTTTGTTGGGTCGGCACTCTTGCACACGGCCCTGAAAACCAATAAGCGCAAGCGTTCAGTTATCAGATTAATAACGCAGCGCAATAACTCCTACAAGAGTCATTTTCACAATTGTGTTGCAAAATAGTGAATTTAAATTAAGTTTGTGAATACAGTTAATAAAGCTTGGGAAAGTTAGTAAAAATTCCAAAATTTAAAATATTATAAGACAATTTTGTAGGTCTAGATGCCTTAAGGTAATCACATTTTTAAACTGTTAGTCTAAATACAAATGTTACATATAAATATTTTAAATTTTATTTTATTATATCGAACTTTATTCAGAAAACCTTAAATTATTTTAGGTACAGTAAAAAAAGAACCAGGCAAAGGCTTCATATTTAATAAAATAATTAAACTTTACTCATTATTTCAGTTTTTGATCGCATTTGTAACTGTATTATCTGTAAAAGATTGTTCTTGTATGTGAAGTACAAACTGTAATTAATATTTGTTTACAGGCTCCACCAGTTAGACCTCCGGCTGCTAGCTACCGAAGGCCCTCGTTTGAACCAATTAATCTAGCAGATGCTGATTTTGCGGCCTCCCCTCCGAAACCATCAACTCTAAATTTCAATCTTGGAGCATCAGTTACAGGAAAACAGAATAAGGATGAGACGTTCGGTTATGTTAACAATAAGACTCAAGTTAATAACAATAATTATGCAAATGCAGATAACATTCTAGTGTCAACAATAAACAGTGAGACAAACATAAGAAATAGGATTATATCAGATTCAGAAGAGACTGCAAAAGTTTGGCCAAATCCTCATAGTTCTCTGACAAATGATGAAAAACCAGATTTACTTGAGTACAATAGCAAAAATGTGGATTTTGAAACCAATATTTTAGATACTCATAATCAGCTACCGGACATAACAACTTCGGTGAGAACTTTAGACAGCCATGAAGAAGAGACAGTTCCAAACTCATTAGACCTAATTTCTTCGACGAGTGGGAATTTTTTAATTGAAAATGGAGAAACAACACAAAATATTAACTGTGAATCCTGTGAGGGTGAAAAATATTCTAGGCCTGAAAAAGAATTTGATGAAAGTAGTAATAAATTTCAATGTATTAAGCATTCAGATGAAACTTCATCTGAAGCTTCTGAACATGAAGAAAGTATAAGCAACACAACTTTGGAAGAAGTCCCTAAACAGGAGGAAACTAAAAGTTATATGGCTGTAGAGGATGTTGATTCACAGGATATTAGTTATAATTATTCAAGCATACCTGTAAACCTAAGCAGCGGGAAGATAGTTAATAATGTTTGTGAAACAGCAGAGTTAAACAATGATAATATTCAACCTGTTCTGGAATTGAAGGGTCAATCTCACTCCACCAATGAAAAGTTGTGCATTTCAAATGAAGAAAAGACTGCGGAAGAAGAATTCCAATCTGACGTCAGTAACGATAGGTGGGAATCACATGTTGTTTCCGACGCTGTTAAACCTATAGGCTTCAACAATGACTCAGATGTGTCTGAAGGGGAGTTGGAAGAATACTTGAAGGAATTGGAAGAAATGGATGAATCCGTGGATGTCAAGGAGAAAATTGTGGCTGAAGAAATCACAAAAGAGATTGAAGTAGAATTTACTGGGAAAAGTGAAGACAGTGGTAAACCACTAACTGAAAATGGCTTTTCAGTTACAACAATTGGTCAAGGATCATTAAATTACATTTCTGAAGATATTAGTAATATTGTTAAATCTAAAAGTAAAGAATGTGAAGATGAATTGTCAAGCGTTCATGCTCACTCTGGTGTTGTTTCATCTGATTTTTATGGATTGGATGGAAAAACACCAACTTTAGAAAGTATTAAAAATATAAAAGATGAATCTCCTGTTTGTCAGTCTGACGATTTAGACACATCATCCAGCAGTACACCTTTAATCTCTGAAAATGAATCCATGTGTGAGGATAGTCATAAGACTCAAAATCAAGATTTGAGTATGGCCAAACCAGAAAATATCAAAGTGGATTCAAAGGAAAACTTGGTAAAAGTAGAGGACTCGCCTGAGTTAGTTGAAGGAAGTAAACATAAATATGCGAAGATAAATACAAACCCATTCTTTGGTACTGACTCAACTGAAGGTGCAGTAGTGCATGAAGAAAAAGATACCAGGGGATCTGAAAGCACAAACCCTTTTGACGATGAAGATAGTGGTTATGTAAGCGAAAAAATAGAAAGTAAAAGAAAAAGTACAAATCCTTTTGAGGATGACAATGATGAAGACGTCTCTGTTGAAAATAGTGTTTCACAAAACCCTGCAATCGCTTCTAACTCAAAGACCTTCCCTACAGATTTACCCATTACTCTTTCAAAATCTGAAAGTGAAAAACCAGATCAAGACAGAGTAGATAATATAATTAATTCAGCTATTTTAGTGTCAATGCCTGTCACTCCAGCTTTGGATAAGCTAAATTCAACAGTCAAAAGTGAATCAACTTTAGAAACTGATTTTAAACCCAAAACTGCCGATGAGGGTTCTGCAAAAATTGCCTCTTCTGTTGAAGAAAAGGCCACTGATAAATCTATACCCGGTTGCAGCAATGCTCACGAAGAATATAAATCAAAAACATTGGAGAGTTCAGCCAAGATGATTCCGATCAAAGCTGCTGTGGAGTCGCCCTCTGCAGAGAACGTTGACGAGGCGGGGGTCCCAGCAGAGGAGGATCGACCTCTGAGGCCAAACTCACTGGAGTTACCCAAAAAGATAACTGTGGAAGCGAGTTTGCCTCAGTCACCTCCACCCCTGTCGCCGCCCCAGTCACCCAACGCAGGTATGTTGAGCGACCATTTTCTTCAATACCACTTTCAGGGATTTACAATATGTATGCCAAATTTACAGACTTACTGGCAGTAATTGATAAGATTTGTTCTATAATAACATTGGTCTCTTATGACATTAGCCTTTATGAGTTTACCTAAATTTCATTTTTATTCTCAACCTAAAACTCACTCGTTTAGTTACAATTTGTGAGTATAAAAACTCATAATTTCTGTAAAGTTTTCTGTAAGAATAAAAACTTATTATTATAAAAATTTTAACATTATGTAAACTATGTTTGTAACATGTTTATTTTTTGTTTACTTTTCTTTGTATAAACATCTTTCCATCATTCAGAGTACTGTATTTAATTTAAAATTTGGGCTTTTGTTAAAGCCTTATGACACATCACAGTAAAATTTCCTTGATAAGGAACTATCTGGAATCATGGATTGTTTATGTTTGATAAATTAATGGGAATTCTTCAAATTTTGTCTTAACATTTTTGTGTCTGTACTGTAGACCCTCTCTTAACCTTAGGGCTGAAATAGTTAATCCGAGTACCGTTTGATCCAGGGCCGGATTGTATTCAGTGTTAAAACACTAAACTAATGTTTGCTTTGGAAGTATCCGAGATTTGAACATATGACTCAGGGTTTTTGGAACACTCTGGGTTTGTACCGCATTAACAATATTTTTAATCTTTTTCTGGGGTTCATAAGTTTAACCAGCGATCGGACGATCAACTATTTGTCCACGAATAATTTAAGATACTCCATATGAAAAAATTTATGTATTATAATTTTGAACAATACAGTATTTTTGGCACTATGTTCCTTATTATGATTATTAATAAAGAGAATTTCCTTTGGGGTAAGTTTTCAAAAATACATAACGTAATTTTTTATCCACGCAGGTCAGCTGGTACGGGAGTTTGGCCCCGAGGACCGCAGACTGGGCAAGATCGCTCCATTCTGGGTCCCCGACACAGACGCCATGTCTTGCATGCAGTGTCAGCAGAAGTTCACTGTTATCAAGCGCCGCCATCACTGTCGCGCCTGTGGTCAGGTAGGCTACTGCTCGCCGAGCCAGCTGCACTGTTATCTTGGCTGCCTGCTCATGTATTGAACTGCACTGCTGAGCTGGCAAAATTGTTATCTGCGATGCTCACTCATGTATTGAACATGACAGCATTATTTTTCTTAGAAATAGGCACTTGGTGGCAAAGTCTCTCTTGCCAATGAGAAACATTAGGATCAGTACACTTTGTGGTTGGATTTTTTTAGTAAAATTAGTTCATGATATAACTGGGAAAAGTTTTTCCTAATGGTTCTTTATCTTGTCAATATTATTTTACCGGTAGTTCTTGTTAATAATATGTCAAGAAGTCTTAACAGATGAAAATTAGAAAAAAATTATAATTTTAGCAATTTTTAACATTTTACCAATTTTTTTAATAAAAAAAAAAATAATAATAAGAAATGTAAGTTATTCTTACATTTTTTATTTATTTATTTTTTTAGCGAATTTCCCTATAGGGAATACGCTATTACGGTAGTAGCCATGGTAAGACCTAAGCCCGGGACCACTTTACTTTTTCATTTTGAGGTCCCCAGAAGCCAAAAACACCATTCGTTCATTTTCATATATATGTATATATATATATATATATATCTATATATATATATATGTGTCCGTGGTACCGATAACTTTTGAAGGGAACCTCCGATTTTGATGAAATTTGGTATGAAGGTGTAAGACCAGGTCTATTTTCATGAGTTCGCAAACCAGCATTGTCGGGTTATGGGAACGGGGTTTTATGGGGTTTCAAAGGGGTCAAAAATGGGTTTTTGGCATTTTTTGACCTCAATTTTCAAAATTCATCAATTTTAACTGAAACCATTTAAAAGAGCTTAAAAAAACAAACAATTTGGTATTTTGAATTTTTATCATAGCATAACTGGTTACGGGGAAAATCAAAAAATGTGTTTTCCATGTTATTCTTATGGGAAATCAAGAAAACCCTATATCTTGCTTATTTATCGACATAACTTAATCAAATTTGGTATGTAAATTATCTAGATAGGGCTTTACTTATGATTGCTTACAAAACCCATATGGCGGCAAACCTACATACTCACCCCCATGGGGTTTATGGGGAAAACACAAAATTGCCAGAGCTTGATACACTTTTGTGTTTACATTCACCAATTATTGATTAACTTAGATTTTCTAACAACACCCCATGGCAGCAAACCTACATATTCGATCCTATGGTGTTTTTATGGGGAAAGTAAATAATCCGAAATTCCATTGGAAATTCGCTGAGTACGCAGGTCTGCTGCGACGGGGGTATTTTTTTTCTTAGAAAAGAAACCTTTTAAACAACTGAAAACCGTCTTTAATTACTAATGGAAGTGTCATAGAGTATTATATTGCGAACTCTACCTTTAACATCTTGGAGTTGTTAAATGATACTCCTAATTTTCAGGTATTGTGCTACAAATGCTGCGGTTTAAAGGCAAGACTAGAATACATGAATTTCGCAGAGGCCAGAGTGTGCCAACCTTGCTTCACCATACTAGAAGCCTGTAAGCATACTCTACTGAGTTTATCCTACTGCTCTATTTTAGAGTTGAATGTGTAATTAGTTTATAAAAATTAACCTTTAAATTCATAGTGTAAATTAATCTACAGTTGAAAAACAAATCTTACATTAACATTCTTTTATTTTATTCTTGATTCAATTATTTTGTACGTTTTTTTGTGTTGTTTAATGTTTTTGGAAAGCTATTCAGGGCGTCTACTATCCATGAAATCCTTATAAACCGGGAAATGTCCTTAAATTTTAAGAAATTTGGCTCTTCGACTCATGTCCTTAAATTTTTTGCTGTATTTTAATATGGCCGTGCATTCGGGTGTTTTGTAACATGAATATCAACTCAACAAATTTCCTTTATATTTGGTGAATTTATTACCGATTGGTTTTCAAATTTTATTTAAAGTAAAAAGTTTAAAGTATTATAAAAAATCAATTTTATTTATGAAAATATTTTATTTGATTGGTAAAATATTCAATTAGTTCCTTTTGATAAAGTATTTCTTGTTTTCTGAGATATGAACATTTTTATATATTGTTAAAGATTAACATGTTATTTTACAGCCCTAGGGGGTGTAGTCAGGTGTTCTATGTATCCTGTGTTACCAACTTATGTTCTTTAAACATTATTTTACTGGGTTAATACATGCATACTATTTTGTGTTATTTGACGCCACTATAAGAATATCATTAAAATTCAAAATTTAGTGTTTTGTTTATTGATTAACTTTTTTAGTCCATCTTACAATCATTTTTGTATTTATCATCAAATACACGGGAATCATCCAGGAATTTTTAGTTTTGAGTTCAATAGTCACCCTGTTACTACGGATGGTGTTTATGAAATCCCTAGAAACTCAATAGGTATTCACTCAATTGCTATTCCAAATTTGGAGATGGTGTTGTTCATTAAAATAATTTTCTAGTACGGTATTGTAAAAACTCAGTTTTACTTGGGTTATATTTTAAATGAATTATAATTAGTATTTTAGCTCAGCATTTGTTCTAAACTATTATAAGTTCTCTTTAAAGAGAGTTAAGTAAGTTTTCAGTTGCTAATGCCATGCCAAACAGTCAATTAGCTAGAATCTTTCTAGGTCACGGTTTTACCAAGGCCAACGTGGCATTTCTCAGGGAACACCATTTGTGAGAATATCTGGGAGCAAACATTTGATCACACAGTGCTAATATCCACTATGACTATGAGTCATAATATCCACTGATGGACTTGACTCATTTAAGTGATAAAAAAATATAATTAAAGGTTTTTTATTAGGCTATAATTTTATTCATGATTATTTCAAACACTAAACTAATTCTAATTATTGAGTGGTTGGTTGGATGAGAATATTATTTGTGTATAAAAAAATATTGTAACTATAGATAGTAAAATTAAAGTAGTTGTTACAGCAAATTCCCCTGCCTTAACAGCACATCTTCATCAGCAATACTGCAGTTTTAGTATAAAATATTCATTTAGCCTGTTAATTAGAAAACCTAAAAATAATGGGAAGTTGATTTAATGGCTCACCTTTCCTCAAAGAAAATGAGCCACAATCTTTTTATAAAATTTTAAATTTCTGCATACTAAATATAGAGGTCCTAGCTTTTGACATACTCTCTGTTGGCTGTACAATAAAACGTGTGACAAGTAAATGTGGACTACACCACAACAGCAATTTTTTGTGGCATTTGCATTGTGATGTATGGACATTCACATTGTTTTAAGGTAGTTTTTGTAACTCTACAATCTTTGAATCTGTTTCGGTCACTGATGATTTTCTTTTGCTAATAAGAGCGACATTGGTCTCTCATTAATAGAATTTCCGTCTGCATTCTAGAATAGAGCTTAAAACAAATAAAGAACATTGGAATAGAATAACGACGTAGTAGGTACCTGAAATACAAGAGATGTCTGGACTGATGAAGTCATTGTAAACAAAGCATCTGCAATTTTTTTTTCTAAATTTCAATTAAATTTAGTTCGTCTGTTCAGAACTTATTTATTACGGTAAATACCTAAAGTTAAAGAGTAATTTTCTTAAAAGGCAGGCTCGCCTGTGTCGACTTACAATTATTCTACACAGAACTAAGAAAACATGTTTTGAAGATACTTGCAATTGTCAGACAATGATAAGACTGATTGCTAAAGGTGGAACCTTTTGTTAGGTGATAGCATTATCAATAATTAACCGTAGTCCCCAATGCCATGTCTGTGTCTTGTGTTGTGTTACCGTAACTTGGTAATTGTTTGACAAATTGAGAATTCAACAAAAACTCATCATCTTAGTTGTGTTTTGAGTATTTGTGCTGACAAAGGGAGGTCAGTTATGCAATAGCATATGGATTTTCATTCTTGTGCATCAAGCGAGTGAGAACGCATTAACATTTATGAAGGGGTGAAAGGGATCTCCTCAGAACTTCATGCAGTGCTTCGTATACTCCTATTTAATGCCTTTATTTAAAATTTAAAAAAATGTGAGAGATTTAAAATAATAGGTAAAACTTGGGCTATTTGATTCCATACGAGGCATTATTGGTTCAAAGTTGAAATTATTACTTACTAAAGGCACTAAATGGTTGCAGGAAAACCACTGCACAGTGAATTTTTGACTCGCAAGACCCCTGATAGCCTCTAGCGGCAGCTGTTTTTTCATCTTCTTGATTCTTGGGTCTCACACGTGCATCATCATTTCTTTGGCTACAGTGTTTTACATTGAATACTGGATATTGTTTCTTGGCCTCTGAATGGTTGTGTAATATTGCGAACCATACTCAGGTAGTTCCAGCAACGGCCACTTGGCTGCGCAGGAAAAATAATCGCTCTACCCCTTTAACAAAGCTATGGGGTAGAGGGTATTATTACCTGGCACCATCCTCTTAAACATTCCGATTGTGCAGTGTTGGCATCGGAGGCATCTAGTCCACTGGGCCGCCAGCCCAACCCCAACAACCCCATGGAGTACTGCTCCACCATCCCCCCGCTGCAGCAGGCTGCGGGGTCGCTGCACCAGCCGCCACCCAGTGTCATGGTGCCCGTCGGCGTGCTCAAGCGGGAAGGTACAACAAACCACCTCAATTATGTCACTATATATTCCTACTTCTGTAAGAAACTTCTTTTCTCATTTTATAGAACTAAATAAAATTATGTAAAGAAAGGAATACAATTTTTTCATAATTATCTAGGCCTAATGCATTTTAGCAGTCCTTTATGAAAAACGGAGTAAAAATATTTTAAAATATATTTTCAGATATAATTAGCCATTTGACAATCAACTAGTGGGCACTACTTGAAAATGAAAATGTGTGGAAATTAGTAAGTTCAAGAACCTAAAAGCGATCCATCAACTACAGTCAACTATTTCATTTCGTGAAATGGCTAATGTTGCTGTTTGTAGGGTAATTAAATTCGGATTTGACACCTAATGTAAATTTTAAATTATTTACCTTAATGTAAAGCCTTAAGTTGTCAAAATAGTCTTAAAATATTTTGAACCTAACATAGCGCAAGGCCTTTATTAAAGCCAGCAAGCTCCATTTTTATGCTGTGTACCTGAAGTAAGTAAACTGAATGTGTTAACGTGTCGTAAACTCTTGTGTGATAAACAGCTGAAGATTAACTCTCGAAGATTAGAAACGTTTTGATGGAGTAAGGCAAGTCAGTAACATTGATATGGTTAATGACTTATATTTGTTGTTGTGCGGGTTGCAGGCAGGGTCAAGTCAGAGGTGACCAAGCAAGTGATGTTCAGTGACGGGATCCGGCCAGGCGGGGACCTCACGGAGCTGGACGGCTCGTGTGAGCCGCGGCTGCCGTTCCGTCGCCCCGGCAGACTCACCAAACGCGTCGGCACACCTCCAGGTACGTGTGGTGTCTGATAGCCATCTAATTCTTTGCATAACTGATACTGAATAATGTGAGTTAAACCTACGCTAATACTGTCTTCACATCATTACAATACAAATATATCACGTAACAGAGAGATGGGCGTGCAACCTGTAAAAACAGATTTTGTAGATGCTATAAGTGGATGTTTTATATTAATATAGAACTTGTAATTCATGTTCCAAGTGGAACTAGATGTTATTGTGGACTATTACTATTACAAATGGAATATTTGATCTAGTTCTACCAATTTAAATGACATTATCTTAAAAATTCATTAAAGTCAATTTTGTTCAGTGATTTAACATAAACTATGTTTATTTAGTATTTGGTTTCTAATCTATTCATTTTTATTGTGAAAACAAAGATGTTTTTAAAAAAGAGTAATCACCACACAAATATCATGGTTAGTTCCTGATCAGAATGAGAGTTGTGTGAACCACAATAGAGGTACTGCACTGGTACAGGACTGAGAAATAAGCTCAATATCAGTGTCAGTGCCAATATCAGTGAGTGTCAGTGCCAATATCAGTGAGTGTCAGTGCCAGTATTAGTTGTACCTGATACAAACCAGCATCAGATTGGTGCATCACTGAAGTAACGTTTCTATTCATTATTGATAGTTATTTGGTTATATTACCTGGTCCATTAGTGATCAAAATTATCCTGGTACGTAGGCGAAAAGTTTTGACACTTCTGGCCACCTTCCATCGATAAAGTTAGGGGAGCAAGTGGCCCCCTGTCTTGACAGATTGTAGTTCTGTTTGGCCGAATTCTGTCCTTAAATGTAGCATGTTTTTGTTATTAGGGTTTGTTTGAAAGTACTTTTTACTTATTGACCACCTCCTTGAGGAAATTATGACGTTTTGCAAGCCTGATGATGAGATATTTTCGCCTCGAAACCGGTCGTCTGCACTAGGATCATTTGGATCACTGACGAACAAAGTAATATTAAACTTTTTTTTACATTAATCTGTCCCACACAGGAGGCGTGGTGTTGCACGGGAGCCTGCGCCGGAGCCTCGACCCCACCACCCACAGCTTCATCCCTGCCGACAGCCCCACCACACTGCCCCCTATCGTTTCCCGGGTGCAGGGCGAGATGACTTTCTCTGACCTTGAGTCACCCGTCGGCCTCGACCAACCGAGCGTCAGGTTTGCAATCAACCGCAACCTCTTCGTCGTCGTCAAACGAGTCATGTGTGAGTGTCAGATGAATATTTTTTTATTGAAATTGAAGTTTTCAAGGCAATTATTAAAAAAATTTTATTAGAAAATGAAAGTTGTACAGTATTTATTTATTTTTTTAACTTAAGTTTATTGAAAAGTTTTTCTTTAATTCCAACACATCTTTTTGTGTGTTTATTTCTTTGCAAATCATGTTATATTATTTTAAAGGTAATTTATCTCCCTTGTAGTGATAAAAGCTTTAGGATTATATTGAGAGAGATTTTTGGTGTGAGCATTTTTTTATGTACTGCATTTTTTTCAAATGTACTGATTCCACAAAATCCCATTATTTGTTTTAAATAACTTTTATATGGTCATAATATATTAAAGTAAACATAATTAGGATATCATATGATTCTGAATTTAACTAGGAAGAAATGAGTACTGTAAATTTTGAAGCCTGTAGCTTTACAATTGTTTCACATGTAAAGACGAGAATACATGCACTCTCATTTACAGTACAAATGTGCCTCCTCGGAACCTGAAGTTGTCTAAAACTTTGAACAGCAATGTCTCTGAAAGTATTTGTTCAAATGAGCTGAATTTTTTCTAACCTCTTTGTATACATTATTATATTTATATTTTCATAACAATCTGAGACTAGTGGGTTTTGACCCCAGGATGACATGGCGTATAATGGCCCCTAGTGAACTGTGAGTGATCATATTTCAGTATATAAGGCTTAACCATTGCCTCTAACCAACCACCAATTCCGCTATTTTACAGTGGACTGCTGTGTGAACCGCGAGTGCTGGTGTTTTAGCACGGAAGGTCTCGCATGTGTCGGACAAGACGAGATTGTTTTTCTTCTCGAGTGTCTTCCAGAAGAGAATCAACCTCCAAAAGATATTTTTTTACTAATCAACCACCTATACCAGGAAGCAGCCAAAGGTGTGTGAAATTTTTGTAGTCCCAGTCAATAAACCAATGTTTATTGAATATAATTTTAGTAGGTACCGGTACTTGTTTTCTAACCTATTCATTTTTATTGGTAATACGAAGATGTTGTTGAAGAGGAACTGCCATACAAATATCATGGACGAATGATATCAGTACTTTAGAAAATCAACTGCTTATTGTGAAACCTTGTTAAAATTCAGCAAAAACGGATTTAACATTATAATAAACATTGTCATCAATGACTGTACCATATAAAAGTGTCTGCAACAATGAGGTAATTATATCTATCTAAGAAAATATGTCTTATGAATTAAATTTTTCTTAGTTTAAAGTAACTTAAAAATCATAATTAATTTTTTGTTGAAATGTGTTTATTCTTGACAGATTTTTGATTAACATGAATTTACTGTAAAGACATTTTTACCTACAGTAGAACCTATCATATCCAACCTTCCCACAACTGACTTCTACCAATATCCTGACCTAGTGTCAAACAACCTGTTATCCATTCACCATCCGTTGGCCAGCCTGATCAAGCTTGAAAGTGTTTTTGATTTACACTATTCTTGTTTTGTGTCAGTCCATATCAACATGTCTGTTGATATGGAATGTGCTCTGACTATAATCTTGCACAGTTTTATAAGGTCAATACTGTTTGGGTTTTCCCCCATTATTTATTGCTCCTCTCAATATCTAACCTTTTGGCCGTTTCAACCGTGGCTTGGTCTAATCATGGTTGGGTAATCAGGACTGTACTTTAATTACTTCTTGACACGGTCGTGATGGGTGTTGCAGGCTCGACAGTGAGTGAGATGTCGTTCACGCCGGCGCCTTCCAATAACCTTCTCGGCTCCAAGGACCACGGTGGCTTCCTGTACATCCGCACGTCGTACCAGTGTACAGCTCGGCTGGTACTACCCTCCCCCCCCTACCTGGTCGCATTGCTCATACACAGGTCAGCTCGGCATTGCAGAAAAGTTAAACTTAGATCAAGTTTACTCTTGTTGCTCATTGTTCAACCACAAGCAATCGAGGGGTGTTAGGCTTAAAATATGAGTGAAAGTACTTCATATCTGATTTAATACAAAGATGTTGCATGCTTGTTATAGCTAAGTTTTTAGTCGAGTTTCCATGGTAGAGAAAGCTTTTGAGTCTGGAAAATAAAAACTGAAAGAGTGACCTCATTATTTTTACATCTATATGAAAACGGAAGTAATGGAACAATCAACGTTGGAACTGATATATGGAGTTTGAGTAGATAACTGATCGCTATCCAGTACGGGCATAAACGGTAGTGACTCTTCACTCGTGTACGCAGGTGGGAGACTCCGTGGGCCAGGCTGTTCCCACTGAGACTGGTGCTGCGGCTCGGTGCAGAGTTCCGATACTACCCATGTCCGCTGGTCTCGGTGCGCAACCGGCCCCCGCTCTACACGGACATCGGACACACCATCATCAACATCTTAGCTGTACGTCCAACATTGATGCTCGTTGTTGAATGTAAAAATATAAGGTTAAGTCAGTACACTTCAGTGATGATGCAATCTGATGTTAATTCTACTGTGGATGTATCGTTGTAAAACCAAACTCAAAAGTACACACATCTATGTGAAAAGACTCAAGATCTACTGTAGAAGCCTTCTCAAATGCTTTATTAAAATGAGATGTTTAAGTAAAGCATTATTTAAACATTTGACTTTTTGGTTAGCCGCCCGAGGGTTCGGTCACATGAGGGGTAGATTTAAAAGATTCTGTTGTGTACCTTTATAATTAATTAGCTTGATAGTAAACTAAGCTCTGAAAAAGTATTAGAACAAGGAAAGGTTTTTATACATGTATTCAATTAACTATTAAAACTACCTTAGAATAATTTTCAATGCACTTTTTTTATAAATAAAAACTGGTAATTTAACTTGATAACTAAAGATAAATATTATCTATACTTATTTAATACGCGAAGGGTTTTTTTGTCTTGAGAACTCCTTCTACAATTTTTAACCGATTTTCAAGTTTTTGGTGTCGTTGGATAGGGCTTGGTCTGTAGTTGCTTCCGGCAAAAACTGATGAGAATCGGACTGAAAATAAAGGCGCTATCCACCATTGAAATCTCATAATTTCCCATTTAAATAACATTGTGATTAAAGAAAGCATTTTAAACATCTGTTAATAATCAGCTGTAAATACGTGTAGATTTTGGTGATTAACGATGTTCACAATATTGGATTGGTCGGATGTCATTGATTTTGAGCTAAAAGTAAAACTTGTATTGTATTAAAATAAATTGCTCGATTTCGAGCAACACGTATACTAGTTATTTTTATTTATTTATTTCTATTTATATTTGATAAATGTTTTCACTATGGAATCGCCAAAAAGCTCTTAATGGAAAACTCTTGAATATTTTTTTCATTCTTTTAAACCTTTTAATGACATTGATATCATTCCTATCCGGATAGTTTGGGACCGGAATAACTTGCTTTACTTATATAAAAATTAATGCCTTCATGTCCTAATAGGTTTATTTGATTTGGAAAACTCTTGAATATTTTTTTCATTCTTTTAAACCTTTTAATGACATTGATATCATTCCTATCCGGATAGTTTGGGACCAGAATGACTTGCTTTACTTATATAAAAATTAATGCCTTCATGTCCTAATAGGTTTATTTGATGAAATAGAAGTTGTTTTTGTTTATAATCTCTTAAATGACAAGACAATCAAAATTAAGACATCTTTATTGGTTTTCTTAGGATTTCCGCAAATACTCGTACACTCTGCCAAGTGTGAGGGGTCTGGTGATACACATGGAGGACAGGCAAACTACAATCAATATCCCTCGTAACAGATACGACCAGGTAAGGCACCCAATCAATACCACTGAAACGTTGTTAAATGATCGTTAATCTACACAGGATGACCTTGAACTCTCTACTGACCTTTCTAGGTATTATTCGTGGCTTAAAGACAAGTCAAAATATCACATTCAGCATTTCCAAAACTTTATAGTTAACCACACAGCCACCATTTTGTATTTTTAAATAATAATTTTAATTTAGGATCGGCATTTTGGAAGAAGTTGAAACTTCGTTTTAGTCAACTAACATTTTTACAATTCATGTTTCCAAATGACGGCTGATTAAATCTTTAACCTTAAATTGCATAAGAACTGCATATCTTACCAAAATTTATGTTATGTGTGTTTTAGAGAATTTACTTTTATATCCAAAGATATAAAAATTATTTAAATTTGTTCATAAATAATCAAGAAAGAGTGATTTAAATACAAATAGTGCCGCATCTGAGCAGAATGGCTTTGCGAAGGCATGGTGACGGAGCCAGCTAAAAAATGGGCTGCATACGAAAACCACACCCGGAGGAGCGTTGCAACGATGAGTAGCCTCGGTTAAATCACTATATCTTGCTTATTTATTAACCTTATTATTTATTATTTAATGTATCGTTGGATTTTAAGTTAAATTTCCTCAAAACCACATAATAACATAAGTTTTGGTACATTTTTTAGTTTTTATGTAATTAAAGGTTTTTTAAAAACCGCCATTCTAAAGAAATTTATTACTGTAGTTTTCTTGAATTAGGACTTTAAAAAGCTGTAGGCTATACCAAGTTTAAACTTATTACACAAAGCTTTTCTTTAGTAAAAAATTACTCTATAAAAAAATTCAAAATGGCAGCTCTGTGGTTTGTTATAAAGTTTTGGAAATTTTTAATGTGATATTTTGGCTTGTATTTGAGCCAATAATAATACCTGAAAAGGTCTTTAGTGAATTCAGGGGCACCCTGTGTAACATTATAGCCAGTGCAATCAGCAGTGTGGAAGTAAAGTAGAATATCGCACATTTAACCTGGCAGTCTGGATGGCCCAGCCACCCTTTGACAAGACAAGACAAAGACAACAAGACAAAGACAAAATACTCTTTATTGACATGAACATTAAGTACAGTCATGGCGTCATTATTTTTCTTCTTTAGTGATGAGGTTGGCCTCGTTCCTCCAGGCATTCTTCAACAGAGTAAAATTCTTTTTCCAGTAGCCAGTCGAGAACAGCTCCTTTGAAGTTTCGGTTGGTTTTTTGTTCTTTCAGTGCAGGTGGAAGGGTGTTGAATAGTTTTGCTCCGATGTAGCTGGGTTTTTTTTCATAGGCTGACAGATGATGTGCAGGGAGTATGTAGTTGATTTGGTTTCGAGTGTCATAATGATGAGCCTCTGAGAAGTTTATTATGGGTCTTTTGTTAACTACGTGGGTAACTACCTCGGCAATGTATAGGTTAGCTACTGTCTGTAGTTTCAGCCTTTTGAACTCCCTCCGGCATGAGTCACGAAATGCCAGTCCAGCCATGATTCTGACTGCCTTTTTCTGTAGACGTAATACCCTCTGAAGGTTCCTCTGAGATGATAGCCCCCATACAATCAGTCCATAACGAATTTGCGCCTCAAAAAGAGCATAGTAGGCAGTCCTTGAGGTTTCTGCGTTACTGATGTGTTTCAGGCGCTTTATGACATAAAGAGCAGTGCTAAGCTTCTTACAGAGTTGATCTACATGGGGTTTCCAGTTGAGGTCACTATCAATGGTTATCCCAAGGTATTTGGCCTCTTGGGATGCTATTACATCTGGTAGCGCATGAGCAGTCCTTCTTTGTGAACCAAAAAAGAGTTGTTGCGTCTTGTCTTCATTTAGCACGAGGTCATTCTCTTGGCTGTACTGTTTGGCAATGCTGGCAGCAATGTAGGATTTTATTTCTAGCTCTTGTATATTTTTGTGGGATACAACAAGGGCAGTGTCATCAGCATATAGGAAAGCATCACAATTGTTGTGTAACACAGAAATAATGTCATTCGTGTACAGTATGAATAAAACTGGACCCAAGACAGATCCTTGAGGAACTCCTCTGGTTGTCTGTACTTGTGTGGATCTGTATTTTCTGGATGTCTTGTTTGTTACATTAACTATCTCTGTCATTTGAGTCCTTCCGCTGAGATAACTCTGAAACCATTGATGTGCGGTTCCTTGTATTCCTAGCGTTAGAAGTTTGTCCAGAAGATGTTTGTGGCTCAGAATGTCAAATGCTTCACTAAAGTCCAGAAAAATACCTGTTGTTGTAGTCCCTGCTTCTGTGGCATCAATGATAGTTTCTACCAAGTCAATTATAGCCGTGATGGTAGACTTGCCTTTTCTAAAGCCATGTTGGTGATTGGTTAAAATACTATTGTTTTTTAGATGTGTGAGCAGTCTTGTTAGAACTATTTTTTCAAAGACCTTTGATATTGTTGAGATAAGCGAAATAGGCCTATAGTTGTTGACAAGGGAGGTGGATCCTTTCTTATGCTTCGGGTAGATTAATGATTGTTTAAGTATGGAGGGGAAAGTGCCTTGTTGAAAAGACTTGTTTATTAGGTTAACTATTGGGTCTAGCACTTCATTTTTGCAGTGTTTCAGAATTGTTGATGATATTTCATCGATTCTTGATGATGGTTTTGATTTTAGACATGTTATAGTTCTATCTACTTCAGCTCTATCTGTTGGTGAAATGTTCTCTTCGAATGATATTAACTCTCTTTCATGTAATGTTGGATGTAGTTTTGGGAGTGCTTGTTGAGAATCCAATAGAACTTGTTCAGCAGCATTAGCAAAGAAGTGATTCATATGTTCAGCTATTTTTTGGGGATCTGTTAGGGTTGTGCCCTCAATGTCAAGAGATTTTATTTGGTTTTTTTGAGATTTTGTGTTGAAACGATTGTTGTTTATGACCTGCCAGACTGCTCTGCTTTGGTTTTCTGCATTTTCAATATAGGTTATTGAAGCTTCCTTTCTGAGTTGTTTGAGGTATTGGTCATATTCTCTCTTTCTGTCATTGGTTTGTCTTTTATTTTCTTCATTATTAATCAGAATTGAGTTGTTGAGTGCTGTAGTATATGCTCCTTTCAGCCTCATAAGTTCACGCTCTTGTTCTTGATTTGTAAATATTTTTCTTTTCTTTGGTCTTGATTGTACACTTGGGCAAGCTGTATCTAGTGCTTCTCGCAGTATTTTGTCAAATTCTGAGTAAGCCTGGTCTGCGTTTTGAGTGTTGGTTACGGTTTCCCAAGTTTCTTGTGCCAGAAGGTTTTTAAGGTTTTCTATGTTTCGAGCACTGTAGTATCTTCGAGTTTTGTTTAGTATGACCGATTTGTCAAACTCAAGATGTACTGTGCAGATCTGGCCCGTATGGTCTGATAGGCCTGTGAGCAGAACTGCAGTGTCAACTTCTGTTTGCAACAAGTTCGTTGCAATCATGTCGATTGATGTTTTTGAGTGAGAGGTGATTCTTGTTGGCGGTAGAGGTATTCGGTTGATGTCATGGCTCAGCAGAACTTGATTTAGGAGTTTACTGTCATCTAGAGGTCTGCGGGTAGTGATTTTTCAAGTCGGGTCGGTTTCGGGTCGGGTAGTAGATTAACATCAATTTTCGGGTCGGGTCGGGTTTGAACAGTATAAGTTAAAGAAAAATTCGGGTCGGGTTCGGGTTCGGATGTGTGAGTTAAAAAAATCTCGGGTCGGGTTCGGGTAGCCTATGTATGTTAAAAAAAACTCGGGTCGGGCTCGGGTATTGTAAGTTGAATAAAACTTCGGGTCAGCTTCGCTATTATTTGTAAAAAAATGTCTAGTTCTAAGTTATTTCATTTTAAAATAATTGTTGATGTGCCTACTAAGCTTAAGTATAGTATTAACCCGCGAGGGGGCGCGTGAATGAAAGTTCCGCGAGGGGACGCGCACGGTGGATTCCACCGGGCTACGAAAAAATCAATAAAAGTGTGATAAATGTGAGTTTTATTGTATACATGTTACACTCTAGGTACATATAAATATCTCCGAGTGATAACATAATAATATTAAACTAATATACTACTAATAATATATTATAGAATAATAATAACATACTAGTAAAATTTAAAACAAAACTAGATACAAAAAACAACTAGAAACAAAGTAGATACTTCAAAAGCAGCAAAATACAACTAATTTACACAAATTTTGTATGGAAAAGTAAATTTGGATCTTAAAAAGTCAGAAATAAAATAATATTAATAATATAAATATATAATAAATAAGAAAAATAATAAAAAATAATAATATAAAATTATAAAATAATAAAAATAATATATAAAAAAATTAAAATCCATATCAGGCCGTAAAAGTCACTGATTCACGCAAATGTCACATATAAAAACAACAAAGTCACACGAATGAGATGGGTCGCGCACGGTGGATTCCACCAGTGCCCGCAGTAAACACAATTCAGACGACGACTGGCGCGGGGGAGGGGGGTGACATATTATCTGCCGGCTAGTGGACGAGTCCAATGAAAGGTATACGAGGGGTGGTCACCATAGCTCAAGGCGTATCAGAGATATTACGAGAAATCTGAAACCCCGGTGGAAAAGACAGCGACGCGACCCCTCACGGGTTAATAAATACAAGGCAAAAACCTTCCACCTACTTAGTTAGGCCTAGGCCTAAAAAAAGTTAAAAAACTATAATGTATTTTATTCTATTGTAAAAAGTTAAAAAAATTCTCCTGAGAAAATATTTATCAAGCTAAGGGTTCCTTTAGTCCTAAGTTACTTTACCCAATGTTAACTTTTTCAACAAACATGATAAATAAACAAATTATATCGCTGTAGGCCTGTGACACTGTTGAAACTAAACAAAGACCACTTTTATAAATGTCAAAATACCCTAGATGCGAATTTTCATACTGTAGCCTATTTTTCTGTAATATTTATTTAATTACTTCCAATGGTACAAATCACCATTTTATAACAATATACCCTATATCTAATTTCAGATGGCTACAATTCAAAACAATAACACAACACAATAGCAAACCATAAACTAAGCATAGGCCCCTAGCATGGACAATAACAAGAAAAATAGAGATAGTAAAAAAAAAAAAAACAATGTAGGCCTAATAATACACAAAGTTATTTTATTATGAAAAGATTATGTGATTATACTCAAACTTGGCCTTTCAATCAATATTGCCATATCCTATTTTCAAAACAGATTTAAAATAATTGCATTTCATTTCTGTTGGATTACTTTCGGCAAATTTGTTTCTTTGCTTGAGTGATTCCAAATAGCAGATGAATGCCCATCCGCGACATTTTACACTTCCCAAATCTTTGGTTTCACTAGTAGGACTATTAGTGGATACACTGACATTAGAATTCTCTCAATTCCATGGCTTTTTAATATTTATTTTTCATATCAGGAAAAATCCAACACCACTTAAGTAACACAAAAATGCGAATTGAATAAACAAGAACGAGAGGATTACCATCTATCAAATCATCAATGCAGACGACGAATCGCGCCACCATATGACAAACATGGAGTACCTCAACTATAAAACTACATAGAGAAAGAAGAAATCTCTCTATGAAGTACCTGTTACCTGTTACCTCCGCAGTCTGTCCCGTAGAGACCCGATGAGGCATGGGACCCGTCATAATGTAGGTAGCCGAATTTGGCCTTGTCCAACCATTGACTATGGATATCCAACTGTTACATTATCCAAGAAATTGTTTTCATTGGTTATCAAGAAATCTTAAATGTTTTGACAATTTTCCAGATGGAATGAGAAATAATTCAGCAATGAAACCAATTATACCGAATAGTCATATATTGATTATTTTTCGTAAAAATATATACACTGATGAATTTTGTATTGTAAAAATAATGCAAACACTAATCTGTAGAGATTATTTACTTTTGAATACATTTTGCTCTTGGTATTTACCGGTTATTGTGTAAATAGTGCTAACATTGACTATCAATAGTCAATGGTACCAATGCCACTGCTATCTTGATTTCAGTTTGTACAGTTGGTGACGGTATTGGCTACGCCTACGCCACATTTTTCTGGCCAGATGGACTGTGAGTCAGTCACGACACTGAGCACTTCCTTTAGGTTAGAGTGAGAAAAGTATGCTGGCGCTACTGGTGTCTAGGCTTGCAACAAATGATTTAATGCTGTTTTAACTATTTTTTGGGCATAAAATAGTACTGTACTAAGGAATACAAATGTTCCTACGTCAAATACAATCTTTCGTGATCAAAATGTTATTTGTTTTAAATGGAACATGAAATATGGAGCACCAAATTATCAACAAAACAAAATTGCTTACGTTTCTTGGCACCAGAGACCGCTAGCTTCTTTCAGAAGCCACATTTCCATGTGTGAGTGTCGCGACTAGTAAGCTCCACATCCACCTCGTAATGACTGACAGTTATGATCACTAGTCTAAAATAGTGTGTGGAACGTTGTAATTCACAAATTTTGGCTGTAAAATAGTTTAAAAAACCTATTTGGTTTGTTTTTAATGTCCTGTCGGGTACCTACAACCCGATTTAATTCGGGCATTAGGTACCCGCCCGACCCGGCATAAAATAAAAGCCCGCCCGAATAAAGCCCGTGCCGTGTCAAACCCGCCCGACCACTTGGGTTCACGCTAATACCCGGAGTTACCCGAATTTTCGGGTACCCGCAGACCTCTACTGTCATCTTCATCAGCCAGGCTGTCTACATTAATGTCTCCAGTTATAATAACTGGATTTTTCCAAGTTGGTAGATCATCAAGAATGTTGGACAGGGTGTCAAGAGCCAGGTCGAGATGTGTATAGATTGGGGGCCTGTATATTCCTAGGATATACAACTCTGTTTGTTTCATTTTTATTTTTATAAGCTGTGTTTCACAGACAAGTTCTATTTGTTTTTTTGCAATGTCGATGCAGGAAATGTCATTACCTAGATTTTTGTTTGCATATATTGCAACTCCACCTTTTCTATGTTCAGTTCTCGAGTATCCCCCAATGTATACATAATTATGTAGTTGGGTATTTTCAAGTTTGTCTTTAGAAAGGCCATGTTCGGTGAGTACAACTATGCTTGGTTTGGTTTGACAAAGTTGGTGGTTTAGTCTGTCAATTTTTGTACTGAGGCCATCTATGTTTTGGTGGAAAATCGATAATTTGGCTGGCTGAGGCAACGGGTTTTTTCCTAGTTTAGTTATGTTGTTATTACTGGTTTGGTTGGGAATCCTAAAAAAGGTGTTTGAATCTCGTTGCCAGACTTGTGAGAGACTGCATTGATGTAGTTTGCATTTATAGTTTTGAAGTGCTCTATGTTTTTTTCAAAGAAGATTTCCCAGCTTTCTTCTTTTTCCAGTAGCATTGCGGTGATGGGTGGGCCTTTCATATAAACATTATTAAGCATTTTTTGCTTTTTTGGGCCAGGGAGGTTTTCAGGTTGACAATAAAGAGAGTTTGCATGCTCTACTTCCTCATTGGTTGTCGAGTTTTCATTAATGGGGTGCTGTTTTTTTGGAGGGGTTTGGCAGTCTCCCCCGCTCTTCTCTACTTTTTCATTGGTTGTCAAGTTTTCAATAATGGGGTGCTGTTTTTTTGAAGGGGTTTGGCAGTCTCCCCCGCTCTTCCCTACTTTTTCATTGGTTGTCAAGTTTTCATTAATCGGGTACTGTTTTTTTGAAGGGGTTTGGCAGTCTCCCCCGCTCTTCCCTACTTCGTCGCTGGTTGTCAGGTTTTCTTTGGATGTGTTGATGCTCAGTTTTTGTGACGGGGTTTGACTGTCTCCCCCAGTAGTCCCTACTTGCTCAATGGTTGTCAAAATTTCTTTTGTTACTACAGGGTTTAGTTTTTGTGGAGGATTTTGTGGTACCTCCACTGAGTGTGTGTTTAGGTTTTCTCTGTGTTTTGCTAACTGCAAGGAGATGCTAAAATGATTTTTCTTATAGTTCCTTGAAGCTACAGATCTGGTTTTATTGAGACTTGTATTACTGTTTAACAGTGATGGGGTTTGATGATTAGCTTTTAAACTCTTTTGAACATTTTCTATACAAAGTTCCATGGTGTTTAGTCGAGATTTTAGCTCAGCTACTTCAGTAAGCAGATTTGTGGTGTTGTGCTATAATAAGGGGTTATGTGAAGATGTAGTGGTTTGAGTTTCACTGCTTTTTACAGATACGGATTCTTGTTTGGTGTAATCTACATTGTCTAGGCGTTTTTTTAATGAAGTTACAGTTTTTTCTAAGTTACTTATTTTTGAAACATAGCCTTCAATAAGATGATTTAGTTTTTTGTCATGTTGTTCAAATATGTCTTCTGTTTCGGACCGTAGTACTTTTTCTTTAGTGATTTGAGCATCTTTTTCAGTTATTATCTGCATCAAGTCTTCTATTTTTTTACTATGTTTCTCTTCATCTTGCTCCATTTCTTCTATTTTTGCCTCAAAGTTTGCCAATTTAATTTGTAGAAGTTCGTTTTTTTTCTTTTAAATATGTATTTTCTTCTAACAGAGCTGCTCCTATTTTTGCTGCCATTTCTAACTTGGTCTTCATCACTCTCTGTATTTGCTAGGCTTTTATTTTCAGTTAAACTATTTTCTAGCTCCTGTATAGAATGATTTAGGGTATCATTGTTATCATTTGCATTGGAATTGGTTCCAGTCAAATCTTCTTGATGTGATCTACAGTTTGTACATTTCCAATTTTTTATTTTTCCGGGGGTCCACCGTTTTAGATCTTTCTCGGGTATCTGCTGGCAGCCTGCATGATACCACGTATTGCAACGGCTAGTACATAGTATTCCAGAGTATTTCACCCCTACACTACATGAGCCGCATGGGTACTTAGTAGGCATTTTTATTGTTATTTTTAAGAAAAATGTTATTTATTTTCATGAAAATTATATAATTTTGTTTGATTTTAAGGTTTAATCAAATACCGTGTCAATGTAAAATTAAAACACTGTGATAGCCAGCTGGTGAGTAAGTAGGCAGAGTGCCTAGGTCAGGGTTGCTGAGGTTGCAGGTGTAGGTCACTAGCATTTGCTGTGACACATGAGCTGTCTATCTGAGTGCTATGTCAACATTGCTTCGATGAGTTGGTGGTGTAATGGTGGATCTGTTGTAAGTGTCGTGTTGGAAGATTTGTGCTGTGACTTGGCTCTGACGTCACTTGACACCTTACCATATGTTTTTTTCATATACAGAATTTTTATGAAGTTTATGTTTGCATTTAAAATGTTTGTTTTTTCAGAAGTGACTAAAAAATTTGAGGTTGATCTTTTAGTTGAGTTATATTAGTAGCTTGATTTTTATTGAGTTTTATGAAATATGAGATTCTTATAATTGCTTCCATCAATAATTAGGTCAGTTCTTGAGTCATGGTATTTGAGTTGTATTTACTTGATTATATTTTAGTTTGCTGATAGAAATTTATCAATAAGTAGACTT
Source organism: Neoaliturus tenellus (assembly GCA_030545055.2). Taxonomy (NCBI): domain Eukaryota; kingdom Metazoa; phylum Arthropoda; class Insecta; order Hemiptera; family Cicadellidae; genus Neoaliturus; species Neoaliturus tenellus. The sequence continues at coordinate 25,489 of JAQYXR010000139.1, forward strand.
ACAGTTGCTCCAAGTAAGTTTTGCACATAAGTTAGATAATGTTTGTTGGATAATTATCACTTATGCACACTTTTTCTTGAGAGTCACTTTACTAAGACAGTAGTCAGTCAGCCATGTTGGTTTGAGGTCCCGGTTGACAGTACGGAACATCCTTCTCAGTCAAGGTCTGGCTCTGGACAGCTTCAGCAGGCTTTCCGCATTCTGTTTTAACTAAAAATGGGTTGATCCCAATTGTCGACCCTCCATTTTATTGATTCTTTCAATCAGGATTGGAATCGAGAATGAACCGCCTAAGTTGATTCCGATTCCTCCGAGTTTAGCCATATGTAGCCGCGAACGCATCGATGTGGCTGCGCCGATCGCAACGTCTAACGCTGTTCACAGCCTAAACTAGAAAGAATGTCCCTGGTTCTTGAAAAATAACAATACCAATGTACGAGGCATGTTTTTAAAGTAAGTACCATTTTAAAATCCCGCCATTGCAGCGTTGCGGTCGGCGCACCTACATCTGTCGGCAACACACGGATGCCATTACGGCATTTTTCGCTTTTGTGTTCGGACTATTTCAAGTGTCTCTTTAAACATTACCTTTGATAACCTTTTGATCGATGGAATCAGGATCAGGAATCGGAAATCAATTGGAAGGAATAGGGATATGAATTGTTAAAAAGTGGAATCGACCCTTCCCTTGTTTTAATATTGTAAGTTAATTAGAAAGTGTGTAACAGCAATAATTAATTGTAAACTGTTATACCCCGAAGGGATAAATCAAAATAACAACATATTTTATCATATTTTATCATTTAAAAAAGTGATAAATTCTGTGTTTTTACTAATATTCTAATTACCCAGCTATTAAAATTATTCAACCAATATTTATACTAGGGATGAGTCGATTCCACTTTTTATCGATTCCGATTCCGATCCCGATTCTTGCCCAATCGATTCCTAACATTAAACAGTTTAACAAAGTAATTTAACATAATGAATTGTAAAGTTTAAACAAATTATATTTACAAAACAAGAAATACATCCTCAGCACCACGAAATAAAAAAAATACACATACAAAACTGTCTTACACACAGTTTGCCACAACCTGACATAGTTGAAAACAATTTAAAAACTCTTAATAGGCCTACATGGCATAAAAACTTAAAAATATAAACTTGCAATTAGATTACAGAACAATGAGTAAGTTAACTCCATTTAATTTTAATATTGAAGTAAACAGACTAAACTATAAGATTTATTAGAAAAAAATTATGTATTATCGCATACAAGTTACCTAGTGTTGAATAAGAGAGTTTAGTGTTGAAGAATCAGTGTTACAGTATTCTTAGTTTTTTTTGTAGGGACAGGAATTTTGAGTAAGATGATTACATTTTGTTTTGATATTCTTGTTTTAGTTTGAAGTTTCATGGCAAGTTTTTATAATACTGACATTCCTATCTTATACAAAATGAATATGTATAATTTAATGAAAACAAATAAACATACATAATAGAGTAAAATAATAGTAGCTTAATGAGCAGTAAAATAATTAGTATATGTCAATAATGTAATAAAGCATGTTGTCTTTTAAAAGTTTTTTATTGTAAACACATTATAACATTAATTAACATATTTATATAGTCGTACAACTTTGATTGGTTTTTTTATAAATTTGTGAACATTAGACAAAAAAAATAAGCCATAATTTGGTTTTCTACGACAATTAGTTCAGGAGATAGAGTTTTTGTAGGCCTACGGACATCGCTAGCGATCGCGATCGGCGCGGCCGCGGCCGGCGGGCGCGTGGCCGCATTGACGCTATCGCGGCTGTAGCTACAATCGTCGAAATCGGAATCGACTTTAGGTGGTCGATTCTCGATTCCGATTCTGACCGTGAGAATCGGCGGAATCGAGAATCGACTTTTGGAATCGACCCATCCCTAATTTATACAAACTAAGCCAAGTTTGTTAGACTCTGCTACACATAATCACTCCAATGCACTATTTTTGTGATCATTCAGAAAGTTCATTGTGAGATCAGAACTTTAAACTCATATTACCCAAAGCCCTATTTGCAAAGGCTGATGCTCTTCTTGCAAGCTACAGATGCAATTACATAGCATTTAATATGTTTTATCCTTTTCTTGCATGTAGTATCTCAACAGACTCACCCTTGACCAATATTGTCTCTGTTTAGGTGGTGCGGGCCTTGAACAACTCCAATGACAGCGTGCTGGCGTTTGGAGCCAACCTGAGCCTGGCCGCCGACTCTCACCTGGTCTGCATGCAGAGCACGGAGGACGAGAACACAGCTTACACGACGCAGGCCATCAACATACATAACAAGCCTCGCAAAGGTAACACGACATGATGCAGACTAATTTGTTGTCTAGTTTCCTAGAGACGACTCTAGTCTCGTCATTTACTCATTCAACCCGTGTGATATCGTTTCTGAATTATGATCAGACCACAGAAAAATGGTTTAATGCATAAAAACCCAATTAAAAGTAAAATAATGTTGATTTAAAATAATTTAAATAATTGTAATATCAGCCATTGATGACGGTCATAATGCAGAAAAGGAATTGAACCGCAACATAATCATCCTAAGAATGCAAATTCCGTTAAATATTGACCATTGCTAAGCCAAAAAACCACCATATAGTGATTGGCGAGCCAAACAACACATTATCCTAACGTTATGGGCACCTATGGAAGTGTCAAGTTATCCGGGGGTTGACAGGGTGTCCACATTCTGGGAAGTCAGAGGGGGTTAAAATTTGGTCAGGGGGAAAGTCTGGGAAGAAGACTTTGTCTGGAAAGTCAGTGAAATCCGTCCCAATGGATTTGAAGGGACTCTTCAATGCTTTAGTTGGCCGTGACATGAAAAAATTTATGACGGTAATTATAAAACTTACGGCCCATCTAACTTAGCCCAACAAGTCAGACATATCACATGTCATGTATTCCTCAAGGGAATAAAAGGCTTTGTGCTTCAACTAAGATGCAATTACTGAATATTGAAAGGTAAATTCTATATTTTTTATGGTAGCTTGTTAAATAATTTAATTTCTTGAAATCAGCGACCAAGGAATACCATAGACTGGCAATGTGGCTCGCGGATTGAAGCCGGGCTGCGCCTATGATGGAGGGGAGAGAGGCACGTGAGTGCGCGTGCGTCGCACAATACCGCGCGTCGAGCGGCTATGAACGGCCACTGTCATTGCAGCGACTACTCTTGAGCTCTGAGTAATTTTGATTAACCATGCCTTATTGTGTCGCATACGGGTGCAATAATAATTTAAGAAAAAAACGGTTGGTGTTTCTTTTCACAGGCACGTAGTTGATTAGCTGCAAATTTGTTAAATAGCTACTAACTAATCAATTTATTTTAGGCCTACGGTAATTTTTTTCAGTTTGCTCAGTCAATAACTTACACCAACTGTTGAAACTGCATTATACTTTAACATTTTAACACTGTCTACTTAATGTTTACTACACACTCTGTTTATGTTAACTATAAACTATTACAAAATATGAAATACTGAATTGCTTTAGCTTGTTTGGTAAAATACACTGTTTCTGCTTTTTGGAGGATTTTATACTGTGGTAAGAAGCGTTATCCATCACTATGACTTAGGGTTTCGTCAAATAATTGGTACGCCCGTTCCAACTGAATGATACGATTTTGCTCTTTTATTGGGCGTGTACGTGGACGTCCCCATTTAATACGATTTCCTTCCATAATAAACCATAAAACTATAGATTGTCACTAAATTACTGAATACTAACTACCAACACAATTTAGACATACAGCATATGGACAACTAACTGTTGACACAACCAGTACATATAAACAACAATAGGCCTACACGACGCTTATCTAAGACACGTGTGCGAGACATTGTCAGAATTGTCAATCAATCAATCAATCAAAATAACTTTATTCATTTTAAGCACAAAACATGTACAGAATGGTGTCATAAATCTAATAATAAAATAGTTAAAACTTTTTGGTGCATGGCAACGTCATTTGATATTGCCAGATCATTTGTTGTTATGATAAGTGTGGTTACTTTTTAAGACAAGGGGGCAAAATTAAACCTTTACTGTCAGTTTATTTTATTTTTTTTTTTAGTTCAGAACTTTTTTATATCATAAAGTTGCTGAATATTAACTATTTTTTTCGTTTTAATAATTTGTATGTAAAAATATTGATAGGCAGGTTTTAACACCCATGTTATACAGTCAATAAGGGAGGCTACTTTTTCTGTTTTAAAAACAAACAGTTTTTATTTCTAATAAATATCTTAGTAAAATTTACATAGTATCAAATATCAATTAAAACTTCAATTAAAAATACACCGTACATATCAATTTATTTTTTGTAATATCTAGTGTCTTATTATGTTTATATAAGCTAATTTTTGTTTTGTTTTAAATAACTATGTATTTTTAAAATCATACATATTTAAATTTTGTTAATACATTTTGTCGTTTTCAAGGAAATGTTTTTCTTGTTTATTAATGCGTTTCCTTAGTCAATATTCAATAATAAAGTGTTGCAGTAATTATTTTGGATACAATCACCATTAAAAAATAATAATTCACAAAATAATAATAATAAAGTAATAAACTATCAAAGTTGTATACGTGCGACAAGTGCTCCGAACGGCGCGGCGGCACGGGTCGCGGCAGCCGGCCGTCGGCAATTAAACTATTAACTTTGAATTAGAATAAAACCAAAACGAAGCGTTCTACAAAAAAATTTTAAATTACAAAGCTGCGATTTAAGTCTTTTCCAACAACTTTCCCGCTGACAAAATTCACCTGACCAATAAATAAAAAACTTCCTCGCTTACTAACTTTTTGATGTCATGAATTTCAAACAAAAGTGCTTTGCTATAATTTTGTATTTTATTCTTCGTCTTATTATTTTAATTTCGACATAAAAACATTACCATAGGCACCGTTATATAGTAATGTTCATCATACTAAAATATCAAAATTTTATCTTGACTATAACTATATTTTTTTAAAGTGTTAATGAAACGCGGCGAATTAAAATTTGCGCCCGTCGCGAGCAGTAGACCCGCTAGTTGCACCTATGTGGAACTATAGAAAGTGGCTTCAACACCTATCAATGTTAAAGGAAAGGGATTGCCAGTCTATGGTATTCCTTGGTCGCTGCTTGAAATTTATGGCTATTTAATGTCTTACTAAGTCTTAAATTTGGAAGTACCAGATTTTGTTTGAATCTTGTATTGTGTTCATGTATTGATTCATGGGGAATAAAGACATGAATATTATCTTTTACATGGAGTAAATTTTGAAAAATATATGTACTAACAAGAGTCATTATTTTTAGATTACTAAAAGAATTTCTACATGACTCATGTGGGGAAAGACCAACCATCAATCTTATTGCTTTTTTGCCAGATAAAAACCCTCTTTGAAGCACTTGAATTTCCCCAAACAACATAAGATAGATTAGAATAAAAAAGAGCAAAATATGTCATTAAAAATTATTTAACCTATTTACAATACTTGTCAATAATGCGTTCCAAGGCCAAGTCAAATGTGGTTAGTACACCACAGTCCTATGCATTCCCTGCTTTGCTGTCAATGACTTTGAAAGTTAAGTGTCTCTGTCGCTCGTTGCAGTGACCGGCGCCAGTTTTGTTGTGTTCAACGGTGCGCTGAAGGTCCCTGGATTAGCCGGCAAGTCCAGTATTGTGGAGGACGGACTCATGGTTCAGGTTCCTTGCGAGACGATGGTTGCGCTACGGACGGCTTTGCGAGACATGCGTGACTACACCATTGGATGCGGACCCAATGCAGAGGAAACAGTTGCGCTGCTGTGGACTGCAGACGACACCAACTTCAACATCGGGTAACTGGCAAATCCTAGATTGTAGCCCATTTTTGCGGATGATCAAGTTGATTTCATTTGTATGTTTACGTATATTCACTAGTTACATTTGAGTTATTTAATTATATACACTACTAGTTATATATGAGATAGTCTAAAATAATGTTTAATATTTACATTCCTCAGCTTCTGTTACCTCTCTTATGGATGGAGTTTTAAAGTAGTCTTCAACAGAGTATGGGCTATCTTTCTTCAATCATATCCAAACTCTTGATGGTAACTGTATGATCAGAAGCTGAGGCAGAACATTGCACACATTGACAAGCACACATTGACAACAAGCACAGGCTACTATATTTAGTTAACCCTCCATCGGGCGCATTGATTTTCAAACACCATTGGGTGCTCACGGAAGTTACCTCCGGGAGAACAAAAACAAAAACAATTATGAATAAAACACATTTTAATTGCAATTAAATTGTTAAAAAACTTTTTTATATGTTATTACACTATGAAATACATGATTTGTTAAAAAAAATTGCAAATCTTAAATATTATTACAAACGAAAAAAGTACGTAGGCCTAAGTATTGTCAATATAAGATTTATTTTATAGATTTATAAAAAAAGCATAATAAACTGGAATAAAGTTTATTAGTAAATGACATTAAAAACCTTTAGTCTTATTAAAAAATTATTCGTTACTAGGATTACCCATTTTTCCAAAGCTCCTAGTCCAATACTGCTTTTCAATACCCCAGCCATGTATAAAAGGCAATGACAATTCTCACTTCCTCCTTGGTCGTTGGATTTGCCTCTCTTTCCCTGTTAAATTTGTGTTTATTTTCATTTATATAAACATTAGTACATTCAGCAATTTCATTTATCATTTCATCAGTAAAATATAAGAATAAGAATAAGAATAAGAATCCTTTATTGTCATTAAACCTGTGTTTGTAATAGTTTGTGTTTGTGTTTGTGTTTGTGTTTGTAGTGTCATTAAACCTGTGTTGTGTAATAGACATGGTCAATAAAATAAGTCGGACATGACTTACAAACATGGTAATAAAACATACAAACAATTCATGAAAGACTAGGCTAAATATTTTAAAAATCAACAAAATCTGACTTAGGTAAAATGGGTTTTAACAGCACATTTATTTAAAATCTTTAAAATCATCAATAGTTAGTTCAAAAAATTCCTTTACTGAATATAAAGGATGCTTTAGCAACCCATTGGTTAAAACCAATTTAAAATGAGCCAAAGATTCAATATTTCTCACATTAACAGGAAGCTTGTTGAAAAGTCTCAGACCAATTACCTTTGAACTTTTAGAAACTTTAGTCAATCTACAAAAAGGAACTTCAACATTATTTTTAGATCTAGTGTTATGACCATGAACATTTAATCTCTTTACTAAATTAACTGATTCTTTCTTAACATCTAATAGCACATACAAAACATACAAACTAAACACAGTTAAAATATTTTCACATATAAAGATGGGCCTACAATGATCTCTGTAGTCAGCACCTGCTACAATTCTCACAGCCTTTTTTTGTACTAACAACACATCCTGTGCCCCAGCAGAGTTTCCCCAAAGGCAAATACCGTACAATAATATACCTTGAAAGAAGCTATTGTAGGCTAGCCTAAGGTAAGTCTTTGGCACATTCCTGTTTAATGACCTTAATAAATAGACAACTCTTGATAGTTTATTACAAATAAAATCTGTATGATTATGCCACGTTAACTTTCTATCCAACACTATACCTAACAATTTAACATTACTTAACTGATCACAGACGTTTGAATCACTAGCCTTAATATTCTTATTACTAAATACTATTGTTTGAGTTTTGTCATTGTTAAGTACAAAGCCATTTCTACCAAACCAATCAGATACACTACTAAGGGCATTACTAGACTCTATATTTACAGTATTTACATTTGGACTAGAATTAAACAAGGTTGTGTCATCAGCAAAGCACACAGTTTTACATGGGACATTCACATCAATATCATTGACCATGATTAGGAACAGTAAAGGCCCAAGCACCGATCCTTGAGGTACCCCACACGAGACATGGCGTTTATCAGATAGCTTATTATTGACAGAGACAATCTGTTCCCTATTTTCAAGGTAAGACCTCAAGAGTGACAAAGCTGTACCTTTAATTCCATAAAATTCGAGTTTGGTCAAAAGTGTTTCATGACAGACACAGTCGAATGCTTTACTGAGATCACATAAGGTGACCCCAGTATCGTTTCTCATTTCAAAATTATTATGTATTTCATTTACAAGATGAGAGACAGCCTGAATTGTAGATTTCCCAGCTCGGAAACCATACTGAGAACAAGAAAATAGAGAATTCATTTCAAAAAAGCTGTACAACTGACTATGAATAATTCTCTCTAGTACTTTGGCAAATATTGGTACCAAAGAAATTGGCCTATAGCTAGCAGGAACATCTCTAACGCCTTTCTTAAAGATAGGAACTACTTTAGATAATTTCATCTTAGATGGAAACATACCTTCAGTGAGACACCGATTGAAACAAAAGGTTAAAGGCTCTAATATCACAGGTAACACTGCCTTAAGCATATCACTAGACAGGCCATAAACATCACGACTTTTGGAACTTTTCATGAACTTAACATGTTGCACCACTTCTTCACATGACACTATCTTCCAAACCAAGTTGAGTGCTGGAACATCTTTGGCCTTCAGAAGTTCAGCTGCTGCAGATGGGACGCCCCCGGACCTCTCAGCCACCTCCAACACCGAGTTGATGAAGAACTTGTTGAAGTCATCAGGCTCCACAGGTATACGAGGTTGATGTCGACTAGTTGTTTCTTTACGGATGGCCTCCCAAGCTGCCTTACACTTGTTGTCCGATTTCTCGATGCAATCTGCCACATACACTTTCTTTGCAGTTTTCAGTTCTTGTTTATATTTTTTCCTATATTTAATTAATGCTGAATGGGATGCTGGAGTGTTAAGCGTTCTATGCTGATCGTGGAGAGCTAAAAGGTTTTGCCTACTCCTTCTCAATTCTTCATTATACCATTTTTGGCTGGTTTTTTTTAGGCCTACTAGAGTACCGCTTCATTACCAGTGGAAAACATTCATTGAAACCTTTCTCAATTTGATCAAAGAATAGGTTGAAGGTTTCTTCGGCATCTTCACCTTGGACTAACACTGACCAGTTTACACCGCTTAAAAATTGAACGTAATTATCAAGTCTAGGTTTAGTTATAGGCCTATGGTAGGTCACTGACTTGTGCAGAATATTATTTTCACTAGAGTTTGTTCTTATAGGGGCCAAGCTAAATATTACCGCTGCATGGTCCGAAAGACCGAATTCCTTCACTGAAGTGTGATACGTTCCATGTTCAAAATCAGTTAACACATTGTCCAGAACTGCTTTTCCTCTTGTAGGCGTGTAGTTGGTAAAATGAAGGTTGTACTGCCTCATGAGCCTAGCAAGCTCTCGTTGAATTGGTTTGGTATGTTCAGCCACCAAATCAACATTATAATCACCACCCAGTACTAGGCGAAGGGTAGATTTTCGAGAAAGTAGGTCTAACAGCTTTTCAAACTGACCCAAAAATATCTGCACATCCCCATTGGTAGACCTATACACACTAACCACTACTATATTGCTCTCAAGTATAACTGCAGCTACTTCAAGATGTTGTGTACAGCAGAAACTACTCACATCCATAACTTTGTATTGAATTCCATTCTTTACATATATGGCTGATCCACCATGAACCATGTCTTCACGTGCATAAGAAGTAGCTAAATGGTAATCCTTTAAGTGGTAGAAACCCATTTCTTCTGGCTTAAGCCAATGTTCAGAGATGCATATTATATCACTATTTGTTTCACTTAAAACTACATCCAGTTCCAATGTTTTATCCCTGATGGACTGAATATTCAGAAATATCACAGAAGGAAGAGTACTACTGGTAACTGAAATATTTGACACTCCATCACAAATGCTTGAGATAGGCCTAGAAACTCTAGTTGACATAGGCTTATGTTTTTTATTCCCTGTAAGTACAGGCCTACATTTCTTGGCAACTGGTTTCACAAAACAGTCATTCACTAGATTCTCAGGGCAGTTTTCTATAGGGCCTATACTAAAAAAACACTTTCTATAACTTCCACACATCGCTTGCAGTCTTAGCATCATGGGCAGATTGTGAAACACAACCCATTCTCATCCCCATTACATTCCTTTGAGGTGTTTTTTGTGTGTTTCTTTGAGTGTGTTTTAACAGGTTCTAAGTCCCATAACATGTCTTTTTTTTACTAACGTAAGCACGTTTAACACTTATTCTGCTAACAATATTTTCGTTTAGTCGAACATTTATAGGTAAGGCTTCTATCTATATCATCAAAATCTAATTCAGGATTAATACTTCTTGGATTTTGGGCATCGAGTGCAGGCACTAATTCTTCTTCATTTTCATAATTTCTTCAACAGACACTTTACTTTCATTATCATCGACATCATCACGTAAGCTGGAATCCTCCTCTGCACTGTCACAAAAAAGTTCCCGAACAAACGCACCTGTATGTCTTTCAACTAGAGGGTTTTCCCTTTCCTCCCTTTTATCACTAGCCAACAATCGCGCAATTCGTTCTGCTTCATCCATTTTAAAGCATCGAAAAATATGGTCACACGAAAGGGCGCACACGGAATTAGGCTCCGGGAAACTGGTTACATCACAGGGCGCACACGGAAGCTACTTCCAGTAGTGAAGCGAACCGCTTCCCAAGGACGAGTGAGTGGTGGGAAAGGGGTGGGGGTGGTCGAAACTGATTCCGCGAAAGAGGCACGTGAGGTACGGTAGGCACCAACACTGCCAAAAGCAAAATATGGTTTTGATAACTAAAAATGTAGTGACCCGGAGGTAACTTCCGTGATGCGCCCGATGGAAGGTTAAACTTAGGTGACACCATGGAACATGAAAATTGAACATTGAACTAGAAAACAGTTGAAATAGGAGCTTCAGCTGTTTGGACCTATTTTAAGGTGGTCCAAAGGCTCGTAAAGTTCACTCTCAAAATTTATAAAACTGATTTTGATCTTTAGGACTAACCATGATTTTCATCAATACTTTTGTGTATTTTATTGAGTGGCGGCAATTAAGTTTCCTAATAAAAAGTGCACACTTTAAATGCTGATCAAAAGGAGTATTTTTATTAGATGCTCCAGAGGCTGATTTTTATCTAAATATTAGGAGCATTATAAATTTTCTGTCTTTAATCTGTTCAACTATTTTCTGAGGACAGACTGAAGATAGTAAATATACTCGATTTTTGTGAGATAGGCTATTATTGTAAAACCTTCAATCTAAAAAATTGTTTTGGTTTTAATAATGGCTCCCGTTATTGTTATTTTGAGAGTCTTCAAAATTTTCGTCTGAATAAACAAATAGGACAAACTAAAAGTGCACACACTCAACATAATGTGGACACAGGCATTGTCAAGTTTGGTGAGTGTTGAATTTCTCAGAAACAAGAATACTTTTCTCGTTTACTAATTCAGAAATGTAATATTGGCTTTCCATTACAAGTGACCCGCTGAAAAGCCGCCGCTAGCAATGGAACCCCTGTTGAATTGAAACCTTAATTGTGTAGTGAAACTTTGTAAATTCCAATGAAATATTGTAATTTTGACTCGCAACAATGGTCGTACCTCAGACATGTTGCTGCAATAACCAAGAAATAAGATTGAATTTTATGTACGGCATGTAAATAGTGATTAGTGTATCACGTAACATTAGGTTGAACATAAGGCTTATACATAGGTGTTATGTTATTGTAAGTCATGTTTGTGGTTTAACTTTCACTTAGAGCAGATAAGAAACCTTGTTACTTCTCACATCAACTATGTCATGGTTTGTAACCAACAATGTTTGTGATACAGAGTGAAGAGCTGCATTGATGGGAGGTCGCTGGATGGAGTGCCTTCAATCCGTGTCCACAACGGCACGGACTACTCGGGCGGAACACGGGTCATTCGGTGGACTGAAGTGTTTCTTCTACAGGTAAAACATCAAAAGCAATAAACACGCTTGAACTTGAAAATTTTCATAAATTGAAATGTTAATTGTGGTACTGTTATAAATATAACTGGCCCTAAATATGTTAAGCAACTATATTTATTTATCAATTCAAGAAATATCATTTGAAAAGTTGAAAAAAAAATTAACTAGAACAAAGTTAGATCTGATTTTACTTTTACTACAAAGAACACCTAAACAAAATAAGCTTTAATTTTATCCTAGTAGATACGGCAATAAAGTTGGTATTAGCGCCAATCAAAAACGGAAATCTTTTGCTTAAACTGTTTCTACATTGCAAACATTTTATTTTTGGAAGTATTCCATTTATTTTGAATCTGTTAAACTATTTTATTCAAACCACCTCAATATAATTCAAATAAACCCCAAAGATTGGCTTTTTGTAATCAGTGAGGTAACAAAGCCAGTAACAAAGTGGCAGCAGTTTGTAAAGGTACCAAAGTGCCAAAAAGGTTATGAACCTGGCGTGGTGGCACATACCTGGTATTTGTGTGCCATTTAAAAAGTTCACCTTTGCCTGTTAACACAGGTTCGGCTGTGAAATACCATTGTGGTATTAAACAAACAGTTTAACAATTTTGTTGGGTAACACAGTTTTGCCCATGAAATGCCACTGTGGTATTTTAAAAAATAAATAAATAAATAATAAACAATTTATACAATTTTGTTTGTTAACACAGTTTACCTAAGGAATTCCACTGTGGTATTAAACAAACAGTTAAAATAATGGCCTGTTAACACAGTTTAACCCCAGAAATGCTGCTGTGGTATGTATGCTAACATGTTGGTGTTGACAGTGTGAGGACTCAGACCACTCGAGCGAGCCCCTCGACATCAGTAGACTGTCAGAGTCGATCGCCCGCGCCACTTGCCTTGCTCTCGTGCCTCTGTTAGACCTCCTCTCTGCCGCTTCATTTTCTACGCTAGCTGTTCGGACCACAATCCACCCTGATAATGTGAGTGTTCAGTTTTTCAAACCCTCAGTTAGACACTGTTAGGGGTATCAATTCCGGGGCTCCGGGATCCCAAGCATTTTTGGGTACCTGAAAATCCCGGGATTCTTTACTTTCAATCCCTGGGTTAGCGGGATTGTCAAAAATGATTACTTTTATTTAGTTTTTGGTTTTATACTAAAAATTGAAAATAGCAGTTTTAAAAATAATTGTTGGTATTTAATAGCGATAGGCAGGACCCGAAATTTCGGGAAAATTTTTGGGAGCAAATTTGTCCCGGTCATCGGGCGAGATTTATTTTACTCAGGAATTTATTGGGACAGGAACTGCCGAACAATAGTTGTTCACATCCGGCGGCCAGCGATCTTGCTAACGAGGAAAACGCGGCACAAAAACACGGCCGGCGCGGCCCGAGACAATCTATTGTTCAGCTTATCTATTGTTCGATGTCCGGCAGTAATTTATTCAAGAGGGGTGTTTTTTTGCTCCTAGTACCAAATTCTAACAGAAATTAATCCTGAAATTCCCCAATCGGAATTTCTGTTCGGGATTGACACCGAAGTGGGTCCTGATTAGCTCTGATTAACGGGACTCTACTATATATAGATTGATGGTGTCTATAAAAAATTGTTCCTTCCAAAAATTGGCCAAACGTAAAAAAGTGCAAATTACAGTGATTTTATAATTTTTTAAGTCAATGGGGTTGAAAAATTGTAATTATTATCTTGGTACCATTACAAACACTGCAAAGAAAGAAACCCACTACCCTGTTTCATGCAAGGTAAACTATATTAAGTTACTGGTCTGTTTGAGGTTGGTTAGCTTTAGGTTATTTATACACATATTGAGGAAATAGACTTCTGTAGAACTTACCAACAAAAGAGAGCAAATTTTTAGAGTCCAAGGCACAAGTCCTATTAAAATAACACTAAATACAGTTCATAATTTCCTTAGCAACACGCTGTTTTCTCAGTCACCTAGGAAAAATAGTGGAAACAGTATTGGTAACAGTAGTGGTAGTGGGCTCAGTTCACTTACTCCATTGGTAAGTTTTCTTGCATTCTCTATCCTTCATTTCTCTAATTCCCACGTATGATTAAATTGATAAAAGACCTGGTTAGAGCTAAAATCCTTGTTATTTGAAGGTATCTTTATGTCACACTGAATAAAGAACTTAAATATTAAAAATAATTTTAATCAACAAAAAAACTGTATATAACTAACGATTAGTTTTAAAGTATTCTTCAAATTTGTGAGAGGTAATAAATTCAAGGTAAAGAGATAATTAAGAGCGTTAGTTTGCTCAATTGCATTAGACGTAATGCTCATAATCGCTGGTTACAACTAATGTGCAGGTTGGATACGAGGCAGGCAGCAATGGCGAGAAGCTGCCCCCACTCTACATGAAGAGCCTAGACGAGGAGTTAATAGCGGTTGTCCACCAAGCCGCGCTGGCATCACAGGACAACCCCTGCGTGCTAGAGCTTGTGTTCCGGATCATGGAGCAGGGATAGGGCCAGCAATCTAGTCTCAGCAGTAAAGTCAAGAAAGAAAACAGTTCACTCGCTTGTGTAGAGAAAATCAACAGTCTTTCCGATATGGAAAGAGCCCTCAAGTTTGATGTCCCTTGGCGAGTGAACTAGCTTTTTACCTTGCCCCAAGTCATACACAGATCTGAAAATGAGGCAGAGTTTGTTATTTTTAGAGCAGATTGGTAGGAAGGAAGTAACATTGAATAGAAACAATCAAGTTATTCACTAACTCAAAGTAGGGTGCTGAAAGTAACCAAGCATTTTCACCACGTTCTAATATTCCTGATATTTTTTACTTCTCCTCTCAAATACTGCATTCGCATTGTCTCATTTTCGATTGTGTACAAATGCTTTGAGTTATCTTTCGAAAGTTCATAGTTAGTGATATTTAGCGTTTCATATTAAAAATATGTTTCTCTTGTCAAAAAGGGTCTGTTTTATCAATCACATCTGAAAGAGCATGAAATTTTAGTTAATTTTTAATGGTAAATTATTCTATACAAATTGTTTGAATAAATATGCCCCTCTCTCGTTACTTCCTTTACTAACTTGTAAGCTTTATAGAAATTATTGTAAAAATATATTCTCCTGTTACCATGTATTATATTTAGGTAGTATTTTCATAAAAAAATATTTATATAAAACAACCCAAGTGTTTATGGGTATAAATCCAAAAATGTCTTTTAGAAAACTAATTGTCACAAATGGACATCCTCAAATAAGACCAAATGGAATGAGCCTTTGATGTTTGAATACTACATTGAGTATGTAGTGTGTAGATTAAACCTGAAACAGCAATACAATTTAATTTCGTTATTCTTGAAGAATGAGTTGGTTCTAAGTATTTTTGCTATGGATATCAATAGTTAAGGAGACTCTAAAGAGGAATGGGTCGGTTGTAATTTTATTCATTGGCTCTTACTTTTATTAGAACTGTACATTGATTGTAAGAATGTGCGTTGGCACAAATTTTATTTACACAACCTGGGTCTTAACAGAATAGTATTTGAAATGTAATTTTCAAACCACCCACAAGGAGGGAAAAGGGAGAGAATGTAAATAAGCCCTAGGTATGGTGGTAAATGTCCTAAAGGTTAAGAGGGGGTTAAAGGGATAGAGCGATTACTTTTCCTGCGCGGTCGTTGCGGGAACTACCTGAGTAGGGGTTGCAATATTACACAACCATTCACAAAGAGAGACACAATTTCCAGTATTGGTTGTACAACATTGTGACCAAAGAAATGTCACTGTACCTTGCAGCACGTATGAGACCCAAGACTCAGGTAGATGATGGTAAAAAAGAAGGAATTTTGCCGTGGAATGAAGATCTTATTCATTGATTACGTCCATAGCCTGCGCACCCAGTAATATCAGGGGCTACTGCTAGAGGCTGTCTGTATCAGGGTCTCGCGAATCAAAAATTCACTCTGCAGTGCTTGGCCCGTTCCCATTTAGTGCCTTCATTCAAAGAACAATAAAAGTGTGAGTGGTTGAAATAAATAAAAGATTGGGCTGTTTGATTTGTTTTTATATTTTTCAATCCTCATTAAGCTATAATGGTCTTAAGTTGACCAAGTTTGAACCATTAAAGCTTAAAATGGATTCAAAATATGAAAAAAAAAAAAAAAAAAAAAAAAAAACATAAAAAAGGGAATCCGATAGCCCTTTATCTTTGATCTAAAACTTCTCTCACTTTTATCGGATTTAAAATAAAGACACAAAATGCTAACAGGCGCAGCACTGCATGACTCCCTAAGGGGAGCCTTTTCATTCCATCTTAAATTGTAAAGTTGCAGTATCTTTGAAAATCTGGGAAAAATTACAATAGCTTATGGGTTACCTTTGACATAGCAGTGAAACATCTGACATTTCATCTTGGTGTACCTCGATATTTTCCAAAATACTTAGTTGCCCAACTTCAATCTATACATAGAAACCTGTCACAATCACAGGTATTCTGTCTTACAGTTACAATCCTATTATTATCCTTAAAAATCTAAAATGAACATTTGTTAGTAATTCTTTGTTTAGGGGTTTTCTTTCAACATAACAAAAAACCGACAACTCACTTTAAAAACCGATCCACTCCTTCAAAAACTTAAACATCACTACTTATAATAAACATTTTTGATACCCATTAAAGATGATTAGATTATATTTTATTTTGTTGGTGTAGTCTGTGTCCATAGTACCAGAAAGCAAGAAAAATTTGTCATTAGTGAATTTCTTTCAGGTAAAAGTTAAAAATTTTGACTGTTCTTAACTTAAATCTGTATTAAGGGTTAAATGTTTTCACTAAGCATTTGTGACTCAGTAAAATGTTATGTGAGGTTTTAATTTTAAGCTATATCTAGTACAAATATAAGGAACCATTACAAAAAAGTATAACTTACCATTTATGAATTAAAACCTTTCTATTGAATTTCATATAGACAGTTTTAGAATAAGTAAAAGAATTCTGAAAACTGGCCTCAATGTAAGAGCTTTTTAAAAAAAACTGTTTGATATATTTTTATTATATTATTATACTTATTATTATTGAGATGTTTAGGAGTTATTGTTTTATTCTTTTTTTTATCTATTTTATGATGATGTTTTAATCGTAGTGTAAATATTTATTTTACTAATTTGCTAAAATTAGATGCCTTATTAATGTGATTTAAAATCAATATGTTTAACTCGGGACTTTTCTCTCGGTAAACAGATTTTTACTATGTACATAACTCTTGAATCGGTTAAATTTGTATTACATTTTGTAAAAGATGGAAAGAAAGTGTGTTAATGGAGTATAAACCATGATAACAAGAAATCTTTTATTAGTTTTGTAAGGAAAGAACATCATAGAAATTGTAAATAAGAGGGATGATTGTGAAGATAGTTTTTGTATATTATATTATTTCCTGAATTATGCTTGTAATGTTAAATTGAAATTGTAAGGGATTGTAAAGTCATAACTACTAATATTTATTGTTATATCTAAGTGCAATAAATAAAAATTGAAATATGATTGTTTTACTAATTCATATCCTGCAATAATCTTGTAGACGGTATCCAGATTTAAAATTCTTAGAACAATATTTGTAAACTTAATTTGTTTTACAATTTATGATTCTTCAATAAGTTTAAAGTAAATGTTGGTAGTGTTAATTGTTCCTTATTTTTTAACACTTATTATTACACTTTTCTCCACTCTGCTTCATAAAGGGCTCTTTGTGATACTGTACAACCGTTGCACGGGGCTAAAGTATTTTTTTCACCCTTGGAGATAGAGACTCAGATGGTGTTGAAGTCATCAGCTGTTCATACTAGTAATATAGTTCAACTGCTGCAGAAGAACAACTGATTGTTTTAATAAATAGCCACAAAATTCTTTGCTTGACTGTGGACAAGGTAAACCAGTTGTAATAGTATATTTCGCGCGAAAGTGGCGTTTTGCCGGCCCTGAGATCGTGTTTCAAGTTCGAGACAAAATCGAGAACTTGAAACGATCGAGGGTTGGCAAAACGCTTTCGGCCCGAGTTATGAACGATATTTTTCTCATCACACTACACAATTCAATAAATTATAAACAAGTGAAAAATTACTTTTTCGTTCATATCAAACAAAACATAACCTCAACTTCAACTAACCTAGCGAGCTGTACTGCTTGAGTTTCTGGTTGCTAGGCAACCACTTCACATCAGCTAAGGCCACCAAAACTAATACTCTAACGGTATGTGACTACAGCTGATTCCAATGGAAAGCTCTATTAGCCCATCTACGTCATACATATTTAACAGTTGCTATCAGCTGAACTACTAACTACGTCACTGATTTGTTATTTGTTGTTGTTGTTAAATACCTTCTAATATTCTAGATTTCTCTGCTACCGTTTCCATTACCGCCCATTATCATTTATTTTGTATTACAACAACTGTTAAATGATTCAATTAATTATCCTTCTCCCATAAGATTGACATAGACATTTTGAAAGCCTGTAGGGCGTAGCCCTAGGGGCCGATGTGAATTATAATGGGATTCCGCTCATCTATAGGACCTATAGATGAGCCACATTTTTGCCACACAGATGAGCCATATTTTTTTTTTATTTATTTTTTTTTTTTTTATTGAAAACGACGCTGCACAGGCCTTCCACAGAAGTATAAATCCTCTGTACACACTCTCGACTTGGAGGTTATGCCGACTTACCAGTGAATTTCAAAACCAAATGAAACAGTATTTAATTTGTCATTACTAGCCTTAATTGACATTAATGGTGTGTGTTGTTTTTATTCTAAAGGTTTACATAAAAAGTGTTTAGGCTAGGCAAAGAAACTTTTAGGCTAATAGGCTAATATGACTAGTCTAAGAAGTGGCAGAATTGTTGGTGTCCTCAATAATGAAGATCCTGAGGAGATTAGCAATGATAGGCCTATATCAGTCCTAGAATTATCTGATCATGTAAATCAACTTAACTTTGAAAACGAAAAATTGAAATCTACAGTTGAGGCCTTGGAATTTGAGGCTGAAGACAGGATCAGGGAGCTTAATGCAAAAAATGACAAACTTTCTGAAGAAAATACAAATCTGAAGATAAAAATTGAAGAACTGATCTGTTTGAAAAACAAAAATATGAAAATCAGTGAGCAGTTACATCAAACAGAAAAACAGTTTTTGGATTCACAAAAATTAAATAAAGAATTGATATCAAAAATCTCTGAGCTGCAAAATGAACTTAAGTCAAAGATTGAGATCATCAATATACTACGGCAAGAGGTTAGTGTAGATGCCCAAAATAAATCGCAAGATATTTTTCAATACCCTAAAAAGTACAGCAAAAGTGAAAATAATGTAGGCCTAAGTGATGCGTCAGACATTTTAACTCATAATAGATTGAGATTATTAAACATAAACTTAGGTTGAGATTATTTTGTTACTAGAACAAACCGAATGATGACAATAAGGTGTGGATAAAACAATGAAAAATTAGATTTACTTATTTTTAGTTGTTAATGGTCAGATTTCGATCACAACATTTCTAAGAGTGTTTCCGCAACCGCCCTGGTGGTGTTTAGGAAAATAAAATAAAAAGCGACTGAGAGCTAAACATAAATTTATCACACAACACACAACATTAATGAACTTCACAGAGCTAATCACAATGTATTTAATTAGGAATTTTCAAGAGTATCATAGTTATATATTCTTTATTTATTTTTATGTACATGTGGTACAATAAATGCTATCACTTTTTAATTAAGAAATGTAATTTTAATTTTAGAAATTACATGGTTTAAGATAAGAAAAAGAGGGGCGGATGAGCTACTGATAGGTCTGATGCATCTTACATATATTGCGTAACTGCTGAGTATCTGCGCAGTGCTGAGGCTCTTTTCTTCCTCAGCCAATCAGAGAGCCCCAGCCCGGTCAAGGTTTGTACTGATGGCAGCGGACTGTGATGGTGCGAGGCTAGAGTGTACATTTCGTAACTTTGCTACTTTTTATAATACAATAATTTGCTTTCAGTCTTTCCCAAGCAGCATTTTAACTGTATTAAAACAATTTCAAAACAACTTTAAACTTGTTTCAAAACTATTTTAATAGTACATGTGGAATTTTTTCACTATTGATAGAAGTTTTAAAATTGTTTCAAAACAAGTTCAAAACAGTTTCAAAACAATTTTGAAACAAGTTTAAAATTGTTTTAAGACAATTTTGATGGGACTTTTAAACAAGATTTACGTCAAACGTTATATTACAAAAACAGTTTTATAAATTGAAAATTATGGGTTTTTTCTCAAAATTTATAACAGAATGTATTTCTATAAGCCAACTGATTGAAAAAATGTAAATAAAATCGATCAAAATTTTCTTACTTTCACCAGGATTTGAACCATCGTCCTTTCACTTAACACCCACCCAAGTATCTCATGAACTACTTTTAAACAAAATGGAAAGCCTGGGAATCAAGGGAAACTCTTTAAATTGGTTTATTGTACTTATGTACTTAATTAATTAATTTATGTACTTATGTCTTACCAACTGAGCTACTTGGGATGTTAGTTTAAGGATTCACAATCACTAGTTATATTTTACAGCTTGAATTTCACTGTTGCACTTGATAGTTACAATCAAAAGTTTTGTAATGTAAAAAGTTGACTCTGTTACTAAAAAATTTGACTATTTTCAGGTGTCCAAATAACTTATTTGAAAAAAATGTTCAATAGTAAAAAAATGTTACTGTGATATAACACTTGTATGATAACAGTTGTCACTGTTAATAAGAAAGATTTTTTTTTTTGTTTTTTTTTTTTTTTTTTTTTTTTTTTTTTTTTTTTTTTTTTTGTTTAATCTAATAATTTGACAGAAGTTTATATGTATAATGTTTTTTGTGATGTGACAGTTTAAGTTAAATAAATAAATAAAAATAAAGCCTTTACCTCTATTAATTAAATACAACGCAAAAGTAGATAAGAAAAACATTCAGAGCTTGTTCTTGATTATGTAATATAAAATTTTAAATGCTTTGGCAGTAATAAGAATGATGTTTAATAATACTATACTGTAAGATATGATAGGTCTTAAATCATTCGGACTTATCTTACATGGTTTAGGCAATTAAATCATAATTATTATTGTTGAAAAAAAAACAAAATAAAAACAGATTACTCAACTGTGTTAAATCTGGAGTGCTATTAACTTTTATATGTCTCTATGTCTGTATGTGATGTTAGTAGCTTTTATTTCAATCTCATAATTATATTATTATTAAAAACATAATATTTTTCAAACCGATTTCACCAGTTATATGATAACAATTTTGAACTTGTTTCAAACTTCTATTAAAATTGTTTTAAAAGAGAGTTTATCAACTATATCAAAACAATCTTGAAATTGTTTTAAACTTGTTTCAAACATGTTTTAAAATTGTTTTAAAATAGAGTTCATCGACTATATCAAAACAATTTTGAACTCGTTTCAAACTTGTTTTAAAACTGTTTTAATACGAGTGTTCACCAACTCTATCAAAACAAGTTTAAACTTGTTTCAAACTTCTTTTAAAACAATTTTAAAACCAAACTTATTTTAAAAATGTTTCAAAACTATTTTAAAACAAGTTTCAACAATTTTCATGCTGCTTGGGTTAGTACTTGGAAGGAATTTATCGATGGTTGGTGCTGCCTGATGATTTAGGGTATATTGTGGCTTATTTGAAAGTCACAGCCACCCAGGCTTTTTACAGTTATTGATTGCCAATAACAAAATGTATTCCTTTATTGTATTGATAAAAGTAGCCACAGGCTATATTTGCAACAATCTGGTCGTAATTTATTTGCAGGTGGGGTGTGACATTTTTATTGTCAGTCCCAGGGCCATATTTTCGTATAGGCGGACTAGGCGTGCTCCTAGAGCGGAAAATTTAAGGGTTTGGAAAATTAGGGGGGATAAAGAATAAAAAATAGTGTGTTTAGAAATAAAAAGCTAATTGTAAAAAGACTGATTGCGGAAGAAAAGGAAAGATGTTGGAATGAATTCACCCAGAAGCTTGAAGAAAGATTATGTTGGAAACAAAACTTTAATTTATAAGGTTAAAAATAGTAAAAGAAAAAGTTTTGAAAATCAGAGGACTTGAAGATGACGCCGATAAGCTGGTGAGCTGATAAGTAAAGATAGTAAAATTACAGATTTAATGAAAAACTACTTTAACAATTTACTAAAGGGAATTCCAGAAAATGGCAAAGATAAAGCAAAAGAAGAAGAAAGTGAAGATAATACATTAATGTAGGGATGGCAAAATGTAACCGCATCAGTTACTTTGCATTAGTTGTGGCGCCGCAACTGATGCGCAATGTAACTAATGCGGGAAAGTGGCTAATACATAAGATAAGCTCGCAACAGCTGATGCCGCTAAACACTGCGTGGACGTGGCTGTTGAATTAGTAAAATCAGTTGACCAGGAGACAAAACTTTATGAAACTCTTGTTTCTACCTGTTTAAAAAGTTTACAATGTTATCTGATATTCTTCATATCTCATGCAGGCCAGTTTCGGACGTACATTTGAAGCGGTAAAATGTGCTTTTAATAGTGTGGTGTGCTGTGTGCTTTTTTATTTTTATATTTATTTTAGACTTAAATTAAATACTAATTTATTTAATAAATCAATAATTAAATTTAGCAAAGTATTAATGCTTGTAACATAATGCATCGTTATTATATTTATTTACTAATTTATAAAAATACAATTTTTTAAATAATTTATTGTTTCAATAATAATAATTTTTATATATTTATTTTAAATTCAGGAAACAGTAAAACTTCCGGTGATTCCCAAATGAATACTTAAAAAATTATCAATATTTTTGAGTGTTAATTATTTTTAAGATTACAAGCATTATGTATATATTTTGTTTATACTCTATCGTTAAATTTTGTGATTTAATTACCGTTATTTAGCGATTAGTAAGAAAATGAAACTTTGTGTGGCAAAGAGAATTATTGTAAATATCTATTTAACTGCAACTCTGTTTTAGCGCAAGCTAATTCTATCCGGACAAGAAACAACAGTAGCGCGAAACCGGTAACGGTTGCACGAATGCCGCCAGCCGCCAGAGCTTACCTAATGCAACCGCATTCACTAAATTCAACTAATGCGCGGCCGCAACTAATGCAGTTGCAGCTAATGCGGGGAAAACATTAGTTAAGCCCATCCCTACATTAATGTACATGATTGAAGAGCCGCCAATAACATGATGATATAGCATTAAGACAATGAAAAATGGAAAATCGTCAGGAATAGATGAAGTGAATGCAGACATGATGATAAAAGCAGCAGGAGTGCAAGGGGTTCATTGATGGCTAACAAGACTATTAAATGCAATTGGGCGGGAATATAAAATCCCAGAGAGGATTGAAAGAAAGGCGTTGTAATACCTCAATTTAAAAGGCTGAAAGAAAAAGTGTGAAAATTACAGGGGTATTACTTTGCTCTCACATGATGGACTGAAGATTCTGGAAAAGATCCTAGAAAAAAGATTTCAAGCAGCCACGGAGGATTATCTAGAAGAACAATATGAGTTTAGGAAAAACTGTTTAATCACCAACTTGATTTTCACTCTAAGAAGAATCAAATCAAACAATGCTTTAATTTGTACAGAATGATCGATAAACACATGGATAAAGAAAAACCTATGGTATTTTTAGACATAGAAAAGGCATGCGACAGTGTTCGACGAAATAAAATATCGTGTTTGAAACAAAGAAATATGATAGAGAGTCAGATGCAAAAAGTAAAGATGTTGTATGAAGATTGCCAAAGTTGTGTCCAGAGACAATACATCATCTTGGTTTGAAACAAAAGAGTGGTCCTACAGGGTTATAGATGAAATATTGAAACAAATAAAAGCAGAAATAACAACTGAAGTCAATATGCCTTCGTTTTTGCCGATGGCGTGTGGTGATTTGGGGCCACACAGAACCAGAGATTCAATAAGAAAATATCAATATCTGGAACAAGTTTAAAGAACTCAAACTTACAGTAAGTAAAGAAAAAACAGTAGTTTAACAATTAATTGGCAACGATCAAAATTCACCAACCCTTACTCTAGAAAACAACTCACTTAAAAGTGTAGAACACTTTTAATTACTTAAGTAGCACTATAAAAAAAATTGGCACAGATACATTTTAAGTTACTCATAGATTATTGTAAATAAAGCAACCATATTCTACCATCAAAAAAAAGTATTTTGTGGGATCATAAAGTTCCTAGAGGAAAGCCAAAGTAACAATGTACAACACTCACTTCTTAACAATCTTTAACCTACTGCTTAGAAACATGTACATTAATAATTGAATAAAAAGATCAAATAAAGCAGAATAATCCAAGCTGCAGAAATGAAATTCCTAAGAATATCCGATACAAAAAAACATATATTAGATCGAATCACATATATATGAATATAAGGGTGTATGTGTATATCGAATCAGATATAGATATTGTATATGTGTACTTAATGGCCAAATAAATTATTTGATTTAATAGGGAACACTTTGGTTGTAACAACAGGACGGTTCAAGAGAAGATCAGAATGGCAAGACTTGCAACGTCTGAACATGTATAAAGGATGGAGGAAGGAAGAATTGTGAAAGTATGGCTGGAACGGTGGTTGTCCGATTGAGGTTGTGTTTGCGGCATATTGTGTTCTGTTAAGTGAAAAGTGAGATCTTTAATATGAGGTATATTGCCCTATGCTTACATTTAAGATTTTCTTGTGATCTCCTACAGATCGTAGATTACAGTGGTTTATTCCTATTGGGCCGTTCCCCATTGGGTCTAAAAAATCACATTGTACCACAAAATGAAGTAATAATAATAGGGATGGTTGGAGTCCCATTCCTCTAAGTCATCCCTTATAGAAAAAATAAGAGGGGAAGACATTAAAATTCAATAATCTGTTCATAAATGGGGCCAAGCAAAAGTGAGCCTTTTTTAACTGTTACCATAAAATAAAATACAATACATCTCATTACCCTCCAAACCGAACATAGTGATATTATATATTATTGTAAAGCTAAAACAATTCTCTACAAACTTCAGATTTCGGGTTTACATATAAACTTCAAACAAAGGAGCGCTGTTAGGGAAGGTTTTTATATGATGTGAAGAAAAAAATCAATTTTTACGTTTGTGTCGATTTTGGATTTTGCCACAAAAAGTAGTGGGGTTTTGCCGGTTCTGGCCCATTTCAAGGCCAAGCGGTTCGAACCGGCAGGTGTGGATGACAGTGATGGATGTGTTTTGTAAGTGGGTCAAGGCCATCCGGAGGGAGTTTTAAAAAAGCGGAGCCGCGAGGGGCTCAGTCGGGGCGGGGACTCGGGACGGGTCGGATCGGAGCGGGAGCGGCGGGCCGAGGGAGGGTTTTTTTTTAGTTTATTTATTTTAATTAATTTAAATTAAAATAGTGTCGTTGTTGTTGTTGTGCAGAGAGGCGTTGGAGCGTCGTGCACCGTTGACGCAGTGGTAGACGCCGAAGGTGATGGCGAAAAGGAGGTAGACGCACAGCATGCACAGTACGCATTTGAACAGTTGCAGCAGGCGGACCATGCCTTGTTGGTTCGCCGTTTCCAATTGCAGCCTGTTGATCTCCAGTCTGAGTCTGTCCTCCTCCAATCGTGATCTGAGCGTAACGTCGTCCATCATGTCTGTGTGTGCGTGTTTTTTAGTTTGTGGTGGGGGAAAAAACGGGAGCGGTGTTGATGGTAGGAAAGTCGGCGATGAAATGAGAAGCGAAGACGAATGCAGTGCATATTTATTGTAGAGTGGTGGGGGGTGAAGAAAAAAAAAAACAGTTGTCTTATCGTCAGCTGTATCGGAAGGTGCAGCCTCGGAAGGTGGAGGAGTGCCGCCTGCAGGTTCGATGTCCTCGCTCTCCATCTCCTCGCATTGTGGACAATTGTAGGAGATCTCCACAGTCATGGTGATGGTGTTGTTGGGAGCGCTGACTACGTCACTCAAAGTTTCAAAAATATCCTTCAAGTCTTGTTGCGACTTTACGGTAAATGTATTTGTACTTGTCGCTAAAGGAAAGCCGCTCATCGTTCGGGAGTCGGCGAACAAATGGCGAGCGGCGGTGAGGCGGCCGCCTATATTCGGTAGGGGTACCGTGGTGGGGGAAGAAAAGAGTGGGGGGAGGACAGCGGTGGGGCGAAGCCCGGGTGGGGGAAGAAAAGAGTGGGGGGAGGACAGTGGTGGGGCGAAGCCCGGGTGGGGAACGAGGGAACTTCGGTCATCGCAGTTCGCCGCGAAACGCCGTCGGGATAGGTTGTGGGAGCCGTACGAAGATAAGCGCTAGCTGTAACACAATGTAGAAAATAGTAATACTTTGTTTGTAAATTAAATATTAAATTTATATTTAACCAGAGCTTGCATTTCTTGTTCCTCGTCGTTTAATTCAACAATTTTAACACCATTAGTAGTCTGTTCCTCTTCCTCTGCACTTTGCGACGATGAAGACATGGAGGTGCCAGGAGAAGATGACGAGGATGAAAATATTGTGGTAGGATTGACATATTGCACCGTGATGTTGATCCATCTTAAAGGATAGCTATCAATGACTGTCAGTAAGTTTTGGAATAGTTCTTCCATCTCTTCTCTGTTGGTAATTAAATGTTGAAAGGAAATGAATTTATCATCCATGTTGTTGTCAGTGCGAGTAATGAAATAAGAATGAGAAGCGTATGGAATGATCCGTAGAATATATGTTGTAAAAAAAAAGTGGTGGGGGTAATCTCAAGGTCAATCAAATGGAATTTTAAAAAAGGGCTGCAGTCAGTGACTACAGCTATACATCTGAAGCTTCAACAGGATCAGAAGACCAATCTGATCTGTACTTGCACGCACTTATGATGCATGTACAAAAGTCGTCTTTATAATATGCATTGCACTTTCGACAAGTGGCAAGTTTTTGCGGATGAAATTTGATACACTTCTGGGGACAGCAAGTGTGGAAGTATCGTGATTTATAAATCTTGAAGGTTCGCAATTCTGGTGGCGGTAGTTGCTTTGTCTTGCACTTGCAGTAACAGGATCCGAAGAATTCGCACTTTGTACAAGCTAATCCGTCTACCATCCATCTTCCTAAATCTGTGCATTTCTGTTCACAACAGTAGCGCGGTGCGTCCTCGTTGTTCTTCTCCTCCATGTTGCCGCTTCCAAGTGTTTGCAAGAAATGAAGTTGTACAGTGTAGGATAGCGTGTTTTATAGATCAATAAAAGTGGTGGGGGTAATCTCAAGGTCATCCAAATGGAGTTTTAAAAAAGATCATCTTACAAATGTAAGATGTTTTTTTTTTTTTTTTTTTTTTTTATTTATGATGCTGGCTTGTCCTTTTCTTCTTCTTCTTCTTTAGGTTCTTTCTTAATATTCTGTTCCTGTTCCTGCTTGTTCGCTCTAGCCATGGCGATGAGTTCTTCAGTGGATAGCGGGTGCACTTCTGGAAACTTCAGGATCAGTTTTGGTTGGAACCCTTCTCTAGTCAATACACTGAGATCGGCGCTCATCTCTTCTACGGTTCTATAGTCCTTTCCGTAGATCTTTCCATTGAATTCAATCATCATTCGGTATAACATGGCGGCAGTGGTTGTTATCGCTGCGACCGTAGGAGAGCAAATGATGATTCTGTTGGAGTTGATCCCTCGTTTTATAGCGAAATTTTACAGCGAACCCTTGTTGACGTCATGCTTTGTCATTTAGTAGTATTTGTGGAATTTGACATTGGTTTGAGTAGATGGAGCGGATGTTGTCGCCGCCTGTGTGGGAAAGAACAATTCTTCATCGCAGAAGTTCTGTTTGGAGAACATCCTCTTGTTTGTTACATAGGTGTCAACGTTCAAGTGATAACCACCGGCAAGAAGCACTCGCAATTCATTAGTGAAATTGTCGAGCTGTTCAAAAGTTGTAATAGTGGAGGTATCGTATGATGCACACTTGATCTTGAGAGACATTGTGCAATCACCAACGGAGATGTGTACAGCACTGAAGGTAGTTGTAGACTGAGGGAATTCTTACGGACATTGCTCCATTTATATAGTTTTTGAAACTAGGTCAAGGTCACCCGAAATTGTTTTTTATATAAAGCAGCATACCGATATGTGTACAAACACATACCGATATGCTGCTTTATATTTGTTTTTTTTTTTTTTTTTATTGTTATTCATTTATTTAGAAATATTTTACAAAAGTTTACAAGAACAATATGAAATTACAGATTAACTGTTGGCGTTAGGCATGACGTGAAGCGTGAGCTCTGTAGAATTACTTCCGCTCGGACCGTGGGACGCCAAGTAGAGAGCTCCGGGATGGATGAGGCGTAGATCTTCGTTCTGCAGAAGTTGGACGAAGCGTTTGGGAAGAAAGATTTGAAACTTCGGTTCATCACCAGGCGAGTAGGGCGCTTCACTCAGCGTGCAGTTGATGGCGTCTCCGACAGTTGTTTCCATCTTCTTGATGGTGTGGATGATGTAATGCTTTTCTTCCTTCAATTCCGAACATCTTTTAGTGGGTAGGATTGTGGACTTGGAATGTTTGTTGAACTGATCGACAAGCGATTGTAAAAATGTTTGCGTTGCCATTTTTTACTTCTTCTTTTTTCGTTGATAATATTCTTAGTCTTGCGAATCTGCGTGTGAGGTGTTGACTGCTCGGTGGCTAGAGTAATACTCATGCCCGGTCATGGTTGTCCCCTCGCTTTTATACCCTTCCCATCCCCCACCACTCTGTTGGAGATACGCGTTCAAGCGATAAGCGTTCTTCAAGGCGCATTGCGATTGACGATGTTTAAAGTTTTTCGATGAAATACAAATGTTGCCGAAATGACATTGGAAATCCCTGTCCACCTGGACATTTAACACTTCGTGGTTTGTAAACTTCTGTATCCAACTGGCTTTTTCCACTCCTTTTGTGTAAATAATTTTAAATTCTTTACAGTAATGATTCATGATTTGCGGCATCATACTGTAGTGTACAAAACCTTCATCCCATCTCAAGTTGTGAAAGTATTTCATCAACCACTTGTTCGTTACTCTCGCTTTGGTAGTTAATCTGTTAAACGGTAGTGGCGGTTGGAATAAATAGTGATAAACTGCAGATGTGTTCATATCTAAAACTACTAACTCTTTTATGATAAAACTTCCGTCGTTACCGCGGAACGCTTGGAATTCAATTATACCTCGTCTCACTTCCTTTACTTCCGATTTGTTAGAAAACGAAACTCGTTTGTTCATGACGAAGGTTGGTAAACGACTGTTTGCAAAACCGCGGTGCACGCTCTTTTATACCCGAGGGTCTACACTTATCAATTATTGAATGAGCCTTCTTCGTTCACCTCTTGGTTTTGCTCATCTATACTGTAGTTAGTCTGATAGTTGTGCAACTGTCTCCACATGTCAACTTCATGAGGTATCCTATTGAAGATGGACGTATCTACGGGACCGTACAGAATCGGCACATACGGTTGCCTATCCAATGTATCGGTTAGATACTCTTTTATAATTGCACTTGAAAATATTAGCTGTTTTAGATATCTTGTGACAGGACCGGTAGCACAACTTAGACTGTAGAATTCATCTTTTGTCAGGTGTATCTTCATCTCATGCTTGGTTAAATCTCGAAAGCGGACGATTTGTCCACCTCGATGTTTCACTATATCGATTTCGATATTGGATTCCAGCAGACTTAATTTTGTCCTTCTTCCAAATGTGTTGTTACTCAAATAACATTCCAAAAGATGTAGATGTTTTCTAAACGATTCCCAGGAAATTTCAGTGAAGGCCACCATTTTAGATCCGTGATTTAAAATAACAGTTGGTGAATAATCCAATGATTTTATAACTCCGGCGGACACGCTCTTTGTCATACAAGAAGAGATGGGATAGTAGATCCTGAGAAATACTTCTGTCAAAATATTGGTGGAGATGGTGTCATCGATCTTTCTTCTTTTTACTCCTTTTTCAACTTCCTCTTCTTTTTTCTTATGTTTAAACTTGAGGAACTCGTCCATTTCTTGTTCGACTTGTTTTTCTATATCCAAACTATTGTCACCCATGGGAGGAGTAGTTTCTTCTTCGTTAGTATTTGCAGTAGGAGAGCTCATCTTGCGGACGATGCTTCCCATACGACGGTCAGAAATATAATGAGATTTTCATTCTCTTTCCCCCCTTTTATAACATTTGCGTCGACCGCAAAAAAAAAAAAAACAGTTTTTTTACAACACATTTTTAACAATTCCTGTTAATGGAGTGTAAGTCACTATCTTGTCATGTATAATTAAACAGTATGCCGAAGTTCCGTCCGGTATTGCTTCTTCAAACTCCATTTCGATTTTTATATCCACACTGGACGATTTCACGGATTCGTTTTGTTTTGAACAATCGATAACGACTATTGGGGCTTTGGAGAAAAACTGTTCCGGCGATAATAGCGGTGTATTTGTCTTCCCGTAATATGACGATTGAAACCTCGCATACATATCGTATAAGATTGAATAGCGTTTTTTACTAAACATGACATTTAGATTGTCATAAGGAAAGAATTGAGAGTTTAGAAAAACTTTACAATTCTTTATTTTGCAATGGTCAAATTGACCGGCGTGCGAAGTTATAACATCTTTTCGTTTAGTCTGGAAACCGAGTATTACGTACCGTGCCCGTTCTAGATAAGTGGACGTCTTGACAGTCCATGTTTGACGCTCTGTTTGAGGTAGTGTGGGATATTCATGGAATTCCCAACTTCTAAACGGCATGACGATATCACGGTCAGATTTCAACTTTCTCAACAATACGATTCTGTGTTCATCGGCTAATCTGACATGCGGTACTCTCCACACGACTTTATCCAACTGTAGCTGCCATTTCAGTTTGGCTTCCGTAGTTCCAGGGTCTGCAAGTATCAAGTCCTTGTTAGTTGAAGATCTGAGTAATACCAATTCTTGTTTGACATTTATTATTATCCGTCTGTAATCTTCAGCGAATCCCAAAAGCAAACGTAAAGGGACATGAAAGTCAAAATGACCATTGGAATCCGGTGTTATAGTGTCTTTATCGGGAGCAACCCATCCGGCGGTGACTATTGAATTTTTCTCATGCGGTGTTAATGATGTTAATCCTTTCAGCGTCGTTGTTAGACCGACCTTTTTTGTCGAATCAACCGTCACTCCTGATATTTCATATCTTATTTCATCAAAAAGATATGCCATCGGGTTATTTATAAAAGGAACCGTTGAAGCGGTTTTTCCATCCAATTTTAATACCCGTCCTTCGATGTACAAGTAACTTTCACACGGTAACGTGTAAATGTCCTGTTGTTGAATGGGGATCCTTATTTCATCGTTATTGTTTAATTTTGATGAAGTGTAAGGGTTGTGCGTGTGATATTCCTTCTCCCATAGTGTTTCGTCGAACGTCGGCCCTTGAGATATATCCAGGATATCCATCGTTGGTAAGTCTTAGTCCGATCTTTTGCAGGAAACGAATGTTGTCCGGTGTTAACTCGTCCAATGTTGAAGAGCTACTGAGGTCTCGGCTCTTCCGTTGCGGTTTAAATGTCAATCCCATGTTGAACTTATGACACCGCTTTTATGTGTAACCGTATTGTAATGGTTTCTCCTCTAAAGTCAACACTGTTACCGTCCTGATCCGATATGTTCAGTACGATGTCCGAAATGAAACTGGTGTTCAATGGTAGGTATATCAGGTTTTGTGGTTTCTCAACTATTTTAAAACCGGGAGCCACTGTTGGATAAAATGTATGTAAAATATGTTGGTTTACCCCGTCTCTATACGATCCGTGTATGATATTGCATGTTATATCAATACTATTAACCTTTAATATTGTTACTGTGGTATCACCTGTATGAGTAGGTCCGGGATCTAAGATTTTTCTTTTCTTATCTGAAAATCCCAGTAAACTACCAATTGAATTTTCTAAACTTAAATCTATATAATACTTTGAAGTGATTTCCGCTTTTAAAGTATTGTTATTTCCTTTTATACTGATATTTTCTTCTCCTAGCTGCTTCTGTAATACTTGGTTTATATCGTCTATTTCATACGATCCGGTAGATAAAGTTATTACCTTCAATTGCGAATAATTTCCTTTTTCATCTTTACTCTCGTAATAATGTAGTAAATTGTTTTTTCCCTCCGTGACGTTGGGAATTGAATTGTACGTAGTAAAATCCAATAGTGCAGCTTCCCACAGTCTATCCTTGGATAAACGTAGTGCCGGGAAAAGAGTGCTTTTCAGTCTGGATGAATTTCCACTCAGTGACACTGTATACGATGACATCTCAAAGTTGACTGACGCTTTTCGCTAAAAACTCCAAACATAAATGTCCACATATTTCTGTATTGTTGGGTTGTTCTCTTTTGTAATTGTAAAATATATTTTCGGAGTTCCGAAAATAGTGTTGAAGTTCTTTCGGCGGTGGTAGATTGCCAAAACTGTCAAAGTAGTAAACGTTCTGTCCGAGTTTTTTATAGCATACCCAATGAGTTCCTGGACCATGAGTGGAATCCAAATTTACTATTCCAGTTTCATTTTTCCATATTTCATTTGGTAATGCGTCTTTCATAAAAACTCCTCTAAAAAATGGTATTCTTAAACATTTCACATAATTTGATAATTGATAATTTGTCAAGGCTTTATTTGGAATTATCAATTGATTGTTCTTATTTAGTATACACGGTACGGTCTTAGGTATAGACCTGCTCCGTTTTTTACCATCGACCAAACGGAAGTTTTCTTCGCCTTTGCTTTACGAGTCCTACGACGTCTTTTCTTAATGTTTCCACCTCTTTTGGGAGCTCTTCTCTTTGCAGGCCGTCCTCTACGACGTTTCCCGCCACCAAATTTTGTTTTACCCTTCATAGCTGTAGTAACTGCCCAAGCGGCTGCTTTTTCTGCAATACTTGCGTCACTTGATTTCACTCTTTGCCAAGCTTTTTCCGCTAACACTCTATCCGCTATCGATCTATTCGTCGAATCTGCAAACTTGGAATACGCTATATCGTGTTCTTTGCAGGCTTGATCCAATTTATTAATTCCAGGATCCCCTCTTGCTAAACGTTTTGCCAACTTAGTTCCGGGTCCACAATATTGATAACCTCCGGGCAGATGAAATTCGTATGGTAGAGCGTCTATCGCTCGATTTAGAACAGCACCAACAGGAATCCGTCTGAGCAGGGATAACGCGGCTGATGTTATACCACGTCCTTTCTTGACGCTGTCTTGACGACGACTGAGCGGTGCGGTCTTCATTGTGTCGTCTTATATAGCCGGCGTGTTTACTCTACGAGATGCTTTACACGAATGAATAACTCGTGCACAATTTTCATATTTAAATACTTAATTATTCAAATTAATTATATACTGATTTATGATTCTATTTTTAATCCAAGCTTCTCGTTCATCGGGTTGAATCATCACATGACTCGTTGTACTAGCTATATGATTTTGGGTATCGATAAGTAAATTGCCCACTATTCTTATTAAACAGTCTAAAGTTACAGCATCTTTTGGATGTTGGGGATCGTGTAACTGCATAATACGTTTATCATTACACGTGTAAGCAGTCGAATCACTTTTCGACGTTGTTATGACTTGTCCAATAGTAGCAGCATCATTTAAATCTTCTCCTGGTAAAATATTAATTATTTTCTTCATCTTTGCATCATATTTGGTCCCAAAGTGTTTATCCCAAGTTATTGTTTGTCTTAATGTAACACAATCATCATCTTCATAACCAGGATAAATATCTTTTATTCTTCTATTACGACCATTGTATGTACCTAATGTACCACCACTCGCAATTAATGTTTGCACCATTAGAGGTACATCTGTATCTTTTATACCAAATCTTCCATTTGTTATTGTTTTATGTCCTGCATCCCATTCATCATTATTTCCTTGCATTAAATCAAACTTTTCATTTCCATGTATAAATGTATCTCCTCGCTTTAGCACGGCATCTTCATGTTTTACAAAATTTGATGTTCCCCTTTTTAAATCTTTAGATAATTGTTCCATAGTAACAGCGTCTTTTGGTTGAGAAGCGAACTTTACATTTGACAACACTTTCCCATGACAATCGATTTCATCACCATCTTGTAAAATACAGTTGTCCTTGATGTATTTCAGGTTTACAGCATCGCCGTCTTCCTTTGGGTATCCAATGTCATTTATTATAAATTTATAAAAAGAAAATCCGCGTTGAGTCTTTTCCGGTATTATAGAATGTAAATATTCTTTATTAACTGAATCTTTATTATTTTTTGGATTTGCCACGTTTGTTATCCTATGATTCCCAGCATCATATGTCTGTCCATCTTTTAAATTATTACCCCACTGCAATTTTAAAGTATTTGAAAGTTCAGATGATAAATACTCTTTATTAATTGCATCAGAACTATCAGTTGGTTTACCAACATTAATTATTCTATGCGATTTGATATCGTAAGTATTCTTGTCTAATTTCAATGATGTAGAAGTAGCTTCTTTAACTGTTTTTAAATTTGCTCCATCAGTATCTTCTTCTGGATCTTTAACTAGTTTTAAACGTTTATTACTTATGTTATAGTCACCTTCAGGAGTTTGTGGTAAACCGCCTCTTTTTCTGTCTTCTCCGACTTGCACCCCTAACGCGGAGTACCGTCCGAACTTGTCGACACTCATGTTAGAACTGATACATTATACGCTTGCAACTCTTTTATATCCGCGGGCAATTATACGACTATGCCGCGATTCCTAAGTTCATCAACCAGAGCCACCCATTCATTATTTAATCCCGTATGACCGGCTTCCATGGCTTCATGTAATAGTCTCATCCTGTCAACCAATTTA
Source organism: Neoaliturus tenellus (assembly GCA_030545055.2). Lineage (NCBI taxonomy): Eukaryota > Metazoa > Arthropoda > Insecta > Hemiptera > Cicadellidae > Neoaliturus > Neoaliturus tenellus. The sequence goes on from JAQYXR010000139.1 coordinate 60,314, forward strand.
TTGATGTCTCTGTAGTAGATCACATTTGTGTTGTACAGATTTTTCATAAGTCCTTTACCAGATGTTGAAGTATCTCCTTTACTCTTTTTCCCATGTTGTTCAAGAAGTGATAAATCCATAAGTGATAAAGATTTTCTTTTTAGCGGTTGTTTTAGCGCCGGTGCGGTACGCAATGTTGGCAATTTTCGTGGTGGAAATAGCTTTTTAATAACGATGTTATATTTCGTTGCACGTGAACGATTAATCATCGCATCCTTTGAGTAATTCCTTTTATGAGCGTTGGTATTTTGTAGAATTTCTTTAAAAACATTTAAATCTTTGATTGAATACCTTAGTGGTATGTTTTTAAAAATTAATTCATACAACCCTTTTGTTCCTTTATATTTATGCTCGCCGATAATGATGTAATCGTCCTGAGTTATTTCAAGCTTTGAATCACCGATTTTCAATTCATTCCCATCAATCCTTGCTCCGTATACGTGTGATTTGCTTAAATTAGGGTTAGCTTTCATGTCATGTAACATTTTCATTATGTATTTCCTTCCAAGAGGTCCATGTTGTAATATATCGCTACTCAATTGAGTTAGATTTGGAATGGATTGTTCTGCTTCAGGTATTGGGTGTTCTTCTTCTTCTTCTTCTTTTTTAATAATTGGTTCTTCTTCTTCTTCTTTTGTTTCTTCTTGCGAAAATTCACTAGCACTTGTATATGAATCATCGTCGTCTTTTTTTAAAGCTTGTACCTCTTGTTTAGAAACTGGTAGTAAAACATCTCCTTCATAACGAGGTTTACCAATGGTCTCTGATATCTGTTTTAATGGTTCCGTAATAGGTTTAAATGTAGTCTCCAGAAATTCTTCTCGTTCACTTAAACCCATCCTTAATGCGCGATTCTTCATCCTAATAGAATCGCTGAGTGATTTTATTTCTTTCAATAGTTTTTCCTGATTCACCATGTTTACACTGTGAAGTCTGATTCATTACTAGACGTACCGCCGTTCAATCAATGGATTAATACAAATTTGTCCAACCCTATCCGATATCTTCCATCTTTTATAGCTTCATCTTTCATAATTACGAGAAAGCCGTACTTTTCAGCCCACGCTTTGCCGCACATCTCTTTAAATTTATCAAATGTCATATCCGCATTGACATGATCGTTATATACGTGTTTTAAATTTGTTTCATCTTGCTTGAATATTATCAGCAAGTTAGCATTATCCCTTATAAGTTGTTTTGGAATTTTACTGTAGGTTTGACCAATATAAATACTGTCAATATTATGATGTCTTCCCATTGCGAAATAACTTCTGATTGTGTCGTGATTCTCACATGATACATCGTCAAATATAAATACAGAAAATGGTTTAGCTTCGTTTGGTTGCATAATTGTTTCACTGGCATTAAACTTGTAGAAATTTACTTCTGGTACACTCGCTAATACTTTATCCAACAACTGGTATTTAGGTTGTTGCAAAGATTTTGAAAAAATGTATATATTGTTAAAACGTAGTCCTTTTGGATTAGTTATAAGGTTAAAAACAACATTTGTTTTTCCACAATTTGAAGGACCGGTTATTAAACATCTTATGGAGTTCGGTAGTAATTCCCCATGTTTACCACGGTTTAACTTGTCACTATCCACTGTCAATTCATCTATGTTATTAATATTAAATCGTTCCTTTTGCTGTACAATATCCATCTTGTTTAAAGGTTGAACACATAATGAGTTATCAAAGTATTATACCAAGTCTTTTGTAGGAATCCAAGAATCTTCACTCTTGTCAAATCCCAACCAACGGACTTTAACTTTATCCTTTTTTCTTTGTAAAACCTTTTCGACAAGATATACATCGCCAACTGTTGATTTCAATAGTTCATGCCCATAGAATCCGCCTTGAAGTAGTTCACCTTTGTTGTCCTTTAAAATGTACGTTTCTGGTATTGTCGGCTGCACTTTGTAGATTGTAAATACTTCGTTAGTCCAGTTTGGTAGATATCTCTTACTGAAAACCCCTTTGTATTTACTTATACGCACCTTATCGTTTACTTTAAACTTTTTAGGTTTTAATCTTTCAATTTTGGGAGCCGTATTTTTTTTAATACGCTCCAAAACAAGCTTAGCATTGCCGCTATTTACTTGGATAGGTTTCATACCAATAGTGCGATGATATTTGTTATTGTACTCTTTTATAAGCTGCGGTAATATATCGTACCACACATACGATCCTCGTTTGGAAAATGTTTTGTACATCGCTCCTTTCAACGTTCTATTGAATCGTTCTATTATCGAAGCTTTGACTTCCGAATTTGTAGAATAATGATTTATGTTATATTTTTTCATTAATGTTGCAAATTCCTTATTGAAATATTCTTTTCCATCATCAGTTTGTAAATGTTTTATGACAAGTTTATTTCTTTTAATAGCCGTTTCCATAGCTTTTGTAACACTTTTCCCACTCTTGTCCTTAAGCGGTAAAGCGTCAGCGAGCTTGGTAAAACAGTCTATAATCGCTAATATATATTTAAATCCTTTATTTAATTTACTATGCGGTATCATTTCGATGAGATCGGCTTGGTAGAGATCGTTCATTCCTTTAATAACTGTATTTCTTCTTGGAAATTTTCTTCTTGCCGGTTTGTGAAGTTCATGTACAATCTTATCCTTCAGTCCTTCCATTCTTAGATGTTGTTTCCACGCCGGTTGAAAAAATACTAATCCTCAGACTGGTTTGTCTTCTTTTATATTATTAACAAATATGGGTCAAGGCCGAATAATAGCTGTGTAAAAAAGAGGGGGCATGGCATTGGGCTTGCCATGCTCCCCTCTTTTTTACGGAAAGGAAAAAAGGAAGTAGGTGAAAGGACGAAGAACAGGTTTTATTGGTCGATAGGAGTTAATGAATAATGTCCAAAGGGAAGAGTGTGTATATTGTCTTGCTGGATATGCCTCTTGTCATCCTTGTAGCTTAGCGCCCATTTGGTTTGTTTAACACTGTAAACTTGATGGTTGAAGCTTCTTATCGTATTAAAAGTTGCTGTGGTTTCTATATTTTCAAACAGACATCTTTTAAAATGTTCAAATTGTACATTCTTCTTTAGATATGATGTTTTAATGCCTTTTGCCTTCTTCACAACTTGATGTTCTTCTTTTTCACTTATGTATAGTTGAAACGAATAAAGCTTGGACATCAAAGCCACAATCTCTTCCATAGGCGCACCATTGGTTTCATCTTTGAATTTTCCTAAGACTTTCTTGTTTATTCCATTGTCGTAGTTAGGATGGTGTTGCGGATAGTCAGAAAAATCAAAATCATCTTTATAAATAAAAGTGCGTAGGTCTTCATACATATCATTGGTTATAATCCAATAGATGAATGCGTCAGTGTCCATGTATGCGATTCCAATGTTCTCTCTTCCATAATGTTTCACCATTTTATTATAATGAAAATCGTACATATGAGTTTTTGATATGTCTAAAATGGACATTCCGACATAAACAGGGCGATCCATCTTAATTGAAATTTTGTTCATAGAAACGGCAACAAGGTTTTCATTAATAATTATTGAAGATGCAAAGTTTGGTTTTTGGACCAACTTTTGTAATTTTGTTGCATCATTAACCAATCTTAAATCTTTGTGATTCCTCTTGTTTTCTAATGTTTTGCCGAATATAGCATTATTCATCAATTTAAAGAAATCCTTTTCAAAATTGGACGTCGCTGCAGTTCTTCTTCTAGTGTTGTTATCTATATAGGATTTCAACCAACAGGATTGAGAAAATTGTAACACCCTATTAATTTTGGTAATTCTTAATCCCATCTCTAACGCTTGTTGTACTGTCCAATAATGTGCTACATACCTCGTCTTGTTGGTGAGTGTCATCATTAACTTCGGCCATCTACCAGTCGGAGATACTTCTGTTTTTGCTAATAGCGGCAAGTCGTAATGGTGGTCGTGAAGATGTTCGGGGTACTCAAAATCAACGTCAAAGATGTAACCGGTATCTCCGTGTTTAGGGATATCGGCGATGTTATCAATCGAATTTGGATCAACCCATTTAAAATTATCATATGGAAGGGGTTTTGACATAGCCCATCCATATAGGTTATTCGCGTCAAAATAACCTATAAATGTACTTGGTTGTGACGCGTCATAGTTGGGGAGGTATTTATTGTTGGCTTTTACATATCTGGTTACACTTTGCGTTAATCCTCCTCGGATACCAGACTCTATCATCAACACCATATCTATATCGGTTAGTAGTTGAAGTTTACAGTTTGTTTCTTTTAACATGGCCTGCCATGCCAGTCCGGGAGCTGTGTACGAATGAAGAGGGTCTAATCCGTATGCTTTTAAACAGGTATTCCTAAATTCTTCCATTATGTCACATAATAGTGTCACATCCAATTTAACGTAGAAATCTGAATATTCTCCCAAAGTTCTCATCCCTAATTCATTCCATACCTTACAAGCGTGTTGATAATCTTCCTCACTGATGTCCTCTTCGTATAATTTACTCTTAAAAGCTTCTCTAGGTGGAAGTGAGGTTTCTTCAAATCTTTCCAAACTGTCGATATAATCATAAGGGAAAACACCTTTGCGAAGAACTAGATCCAATTTATCGTTATTCACAATCATTCTTGTTTCTATTAAATCTTCTTTCCTGAGATTTTCTGAAAGTCTCGATAAACTGCACGGCATAAACCGGTACGAATCTAAAAATCGTAATTTTATATTTCCAATCTTCTTACTAAAGCTTATAAACTTTTCAGTTGTTTCCGCGATAACATCAATCGCACCGTCATCTCTCCCCAATTCTGGTATTATAAAATGACCATCATAACCGCTAAGGTTATGCAGTATTACAGGTATATTTCTAGGAATCTTGTAATTGATGTTGCATCCGTTACATGCCGCACCCCTATAATATCCTGTAAGATGATCATGATCCTTAACTTTGTAGTTATTCAAAGTAAACTCATTTTTACATAAAAAACAATGGGTGGCATTTTCATGTTGAATTTCTTCTTCTTCATCCATAGGTATCATTGGCACAATATCACTATACAAATTTTCTACATTCCTAGCTATTTCATATAGATGATCAAGAAATGTCGCAGCAACATCTTCACCACGGTACACCACGGGTCTTGACGTTAATCCGTACCCATTTAAATGTTCTTCAGCCAATGTAGATTTAACCAATAAACAAAAACTGTTAGGCTTATGCATTTGATATTTTATACTCTTCCTTGCTTCAACATTTTCATCTTCAATAGGGACAAGTGTTGATTCAAAATCAGCATATACCACTATAGGAATGCGATACTGATGGAACACCTTTTCAAATTGTAAGTATGATTTACTTAATGGTGGTAAGATAATCTTTGCTTCAAAGTGTTCATTACACAGTTGTTTATGTTCTTGTAACCAATTTCGGCCTCCATTTCTTTCTTCTTTAAAACAAAAACATCTTTTACAAATTACTTTTTTATGTTCATTTTTTGATAGCTGCTTGTTGACGAGTCTTTCAAATGATTTTATCCATACGTAGTGTGACACTTCATCCTTTGTAAGTAACAACAAGTCCGTATGATCTGCAAGCTCGTTCTTCACCACTTTTAAAGGATAAACTTTATTGGAACTGTCCAAAGCAAATACGTTAACTGATATTCCGGGATTTTGTTTTTCAAATTTTGAAATACACTTCAACCCTACCGGGTAAGACATACCTTGAAAATTATATCTATATCTGTAGTTTTCATATTCGACGCCAGGTCTTTGCGCATGGCGTGTCACAAATTTTGAGGTCATGGCGTATCGAAAACATTCCATATCTTCATTTTCCACATTTACACATGATTTTGTATCTTTGATCCTTTTCGGGAGTGCAATATAACTGCTGCCCATCAGCCCATAACCATGCTTGTGAACTCTTATGTCCATACCTACGACGCTAACCAGACTCCAACCTGATCCTCTTCCTTCGTGTTCTTGAATTTTCGTCAAAATCTCTTCAAAACAATCTTCTATTATTGAATCAATATCCGAATTAGCCATGATGGTTCGATTTTTTGTTATAAATCCTCTTGGTGACATTTCTTCTTCTACATTGATAAACATGGCGTCTAGGATCAAACCAAATTTAATAAAGTTTAATCGTTTTAGTTCTTCTTTTAAAATCTTGATCACAATTGGTTTAGCTTCAGCAACAAATTGTTCTAATTCCAGATTTTCGTTTTGAATTTTGTAATGCATCACCACTTTACCGGGTAATGCGTGAATACTTAAACTTGGTAGTGTATTAGATGGTCCTGCTGTTACTTCTTCTGTAGATATGTTTCTATTTTCTCTTACTGTAAAATTTTCATTTCTATTGTGATACAACTCCTTATGAATGTCTAACAATATTTCATCTTCATAAGTCTCTAAACATATCTCACAACGATGCATTTTAGCGATGTTTACCCTTTGAAATTTAACAGGTAAATGAAACGCGTCCTCTTCATACCGCCTTTTTATGCCATCTTACCCCCACCAATTTTAATCTTCTTCTTCTTCTTCTTCTTCTTCGCTATCTGACGGGAATAATCGTCTTGCGCAGAAAACCAATCTTTGACGTATTGGTTCTACATCAGGATCGTGACTAGATGTTGGAGTTTCATGATGGACATCTTCAAATTCCAATGGTGGTGGGTATTCATTCTCTATCAAGTCTATTTGCACATCTTCAGGTGCCTCACTTGTTAATTCTTCTTCCATACTGTCAACACTTTCCACTTCTGAGTTGTCGTCATCCGAATCTCCCATGCCGAGATCTTCTTGTTGAATTTTATATAATATTTCAAAAATAGGTTTCCTAGGATAGTCAGTGTTATCCACGGGAGCCATTCCGAATGAATAAAGGAGACTCTCTTGTGTAGCTACTTATATGACTATTTTAATAGGTCAAGGTCAACACCCCCTAAAGCGAGAATGGGGAATAGAGCACTAAGTGGCATGTTAGTCCATTACCACAAAGTGATCTATTCCCCACTCTCTAATGTGAGTCCAAATTAGCAGCCAATTATTAAATGTCAATTTTTTTATTGTTTTATTTTTTTATTTTTTATTTTTTTTAACCTCATCACTATTTATATCAAGTCCCATTAATAACCAATTGTTTTTACTAACACATAAAATTTTAAATAATTTTGTAGCTTCTTCCACTTCTTCTTTATTGACTGTCTTTCATTACACAGTTCATAGGTTCTTCATCTTCTTGTAGTAGAATTCTTTTGCATTCATATTCCAACTGCTGTATTCTTTCATTCTTTATGGCCAACTCAATAAGTAGTTGATTGATGTAGTCGGCGGCCATATCGATAGTTCTAGTCCTTGATTCTCCCAATCGCACTCCTGGTATTAGCCTTTGCAGTTTGTAGTATTTTTGTCTTATTCTCGCCTCTCTTACCTGAGCCGACTCTTTAAAATGACTTTTCGGGACTTTCAAACGTTGTTCATCCTTTTTTGTTGTAGTAAGGTCCAAAACATTGTCTCCACTTGCCATGATTCTGATTCTACTGCGAGATGTGAGAAACAAGAATATTATGAGCGGAATGAGTACAACAACGCGTCGAACCTCATTTATCCACTTTCCCCCACCAAAACACTTTCCCCCTCCATGTTTTTATAGGTCAAGGTCAAATAAACTTAACGCGAGAACGGGGAATAGAGCACTAAGTGGCATGTTATTCCATTACCACAGAGTGATCTATTCCCCGCTCTCTATTCTACATCTAATTTTTTTGTATTTTTTCTGTTTTATTTTTTTTTTTTTTAATTTTTTGTTACCCGTCATCTTTACACAGCAGGAGGTTCATACTTTATAGGAGAGTCTTCATCAGGTTCATGAAATGCATTCCACGCACAAGTATCAGGAAGTTCATTAGGCTCGATCTTTAAAACAGGAATTTCACTAGGCGAATTCCATACACCACAAGTTTTATTCGTCTTCAGTTTGTTTTCTAACACTTCAATTTTGTCCAACAGTTCCAAAATATATTTCTTTGCACCCATCAATGTTTGTATCCTGGTATTGTACACATTCAATGAAGGCACTATAAGTTGCAATTGATGGAACGCCATTCTTTCTTTCCTACACCGTTCCTTACCTAAAGCACTCAATTTTGGATCTGTTATTTGTTTTCCTTTACTTTTTAAAGGGGTTGAATTTTCCACTGGTTCACTCATTTTTCCCACAATGTTCTTCTTAAGAGTTTTAGCAAATAAATGAACCTCCTACTGTGTTTTAACCCTCTTTTATACACAATTCCCCCCACCATTTCAATTTTTCCCCCACCATATTGTTTAAACAAAAAACCAAACTTCCAATTTTGCATTCACATTATTTTCTTTTAGAAATTTAATGAATTGCGAGCTGGATGTTGATATTTGACTGTTTGTTAAATAATCTTTTACCACTTGTTCATCTTTCCCTTCTAATATGTAGCAAAATACTTTCATCAAACTTCCATCATCTTCTTTCGATCTTATAAAGTTTGCAACAAATGTCCAATCTTCATCGACAATTTTAAAAGTTTTTATCTCCATGTGAAAAGACATCTTTACTCCAGTTATTCTGTGACAGTAATGAAATCAACCTTTACCAAGCAACATTTATAACCAATACCCCCACTACTCTTTCCCCCACTACTTTTCCCCCACTACTTTTCGTTAGACCTCCCCTCCATACCATTACTCTAGTATGTTCTACACCTAATAAATTTACATAAGACCTGTGCACAGATTGTGCATCTTTCCCGCATAGCTTCAAATCTTATTAGCGGTGCTTTAACACGATGGTCAACGTACCCTCCTTCAACTTCAAATTCGTCCCAATCATCTATAGCTGCTCGTGCACAATCTGGACAAAGCCGGGTCCCATCTGCAAATTTATAAGCGACAATAATGCCAAATCCATAATGTTCTCTTCGATACTCGTGTATTGCATTTCTAACCGTATTGGGAATAACACATTCTCCTGATCTTATTATGTGATTAAATAAGAAATCATCACAAATTATTTTTCTCAAACAAATAACAAAAAGACTATCCATCGTGTTGTAGATGAGAGTAACATTCGTACTAAACTGTTTTACTGCGTACCACCCGCTTAAATAACTTATCCCCACTACTATTTTATAGGTCAAGGCCAAGCAATATTAACGCGAGAACGGGGAATAGAGCACTAAGTGACATGTTATTCCATTGCCACAAAGTGATCTATTCCCCGCTCTCTATTCTACCTCTACTTTTTTTTTACATTTTTAATTTTATTATTTTTTTTTTATCATTTTATGTTTTTTAACTTAAAATCCTAATATTTCATTTCCTTCTTCTTCACCTTCTTCAACCACACCTTCATTACTACACACATTTTTCAAACTTAACAGTTCTTTCTTCATTTTATTGTTTTCATTTTCCAATTGTTTAATTTTTGATTTTTTTTCTTCCAATAGTAGCTTTAAATGTTTTATGTAACTAGCAGCTACGTGGACAGTTTTCACTCGGTTTTCTCCAAGTCGCATTCCGGGAATTTGAAATTGAAGTCTGTAATATTCAATGTTGATATTGGCCTGGGTTTGTCTTGATTGTTCACTTCTTCTCCTTCTGGTCTCCTCTTCTGCATCAGAAATAAGCGTATGATACAAAATTGGACGTTGCATCGTAGTTGGCTGCTCTTGTAAAAATAAAACTAAATTCACTCCTACATCATATTTATCCCCTTTCCCCCACCACTTTACCGGTTGTCCCAAAAATGACGAATACATATTTCAACGGTCACGCTAGCACCATTTTTAACAAGATGGTTATAAAGAAAATAAGGATAGTCGCAAGATTTAAGATCTTCATTTGCCAACATGAAATCAAATGCTAATTTCCTTGAATATTCATTATGGAATTTTTCATGAACACTAATTAGAATTCCAGCCTTTTCAAACTTATAACCAATGTCTGGGATTTTCTTACAATCATCTATGTCCAGAAGTGGAAAATAATATGTGAAGGAGTTCACCGGTGGTACCCACACTCTATCACACTCTTCACAAAACACTTTGTACATTCTCGCTCGCTCATCCATTTTCAAATGATTTTTACTCATGCCAGACTACCGTTTAAATAGCCTACTACCTCATCTTTCCCCCCACCATTTTTATTCCAAATTTGTTTCCTCATGTTCCGGAGTATCAATAACATGGGCAGCGGCATTCCAGAGTTGTGACTGCTGTTCTTCTTCACCTTCAGATTCTGTTAATTCTTCCGGTTGGTGCATAAAGGATACATTTGAATTTGAAGCGGGTCCAATATCATTGTTCATTTGTTCATTTAAATTTAAAAATTCTCCAACTATTTCTTCCAAAAACTGTCCAAACGTAATATTTACCTCTTGCTCTACTTCTTCATCTTCTGCCATCTCACGATCTATAACAATTTCAGTGATGTAAATAAAAGTGGTATCTCTCGGAGACATGGTTTAAAAGAAGAACATGTGGCTCCAGTAACAGTTACACGAAAAATGAACAGGATTGTGTGGAACCCTCACTTATATAGGAGACTGGAGGGGGGGGGGGTAAAGTCAATTATAAAAATTTGTAACTCGCCTTGCTCTAATTACTCTTCCGCAGACAGCTTGTATTGCATTGCAACCACTTCCACCTCTATCTTCATGCTTTCTACAAGATTACGTACGTGCAGCATCCATGGAAACAGTATTTCTAAAACTTCAATCCTTACTCGACATGCACACAATACTTCATACGCATCACGACGGTACACAAACACACTAACCCCCATGCCCATATCCCTCATTATGTTTTGTTCAATTTTCAAAAATAACCTATACAATAGCGGCCAAACTTCTGTGTGCTCAGCAAAAAACGAATCCAGTCTCTTATACATGTTTAACGTATAGCAACAAGACAAATAATGAGCAAACACATGTGATAGCTGCTTTTATAACGTTCGCCAGTACAGTAAAAATTTGGGGGGGGGGGATATGATTTTTTAGTGGGATGTTAAAAATTAGTAGTTTAAAACCAAAGCCGAAAAGTAATGATTAAACCCTATATTTTCTTCTAATTGCAAATATTCCACATATGCCTCCGCCCATAGCCATAACAGATCAATGTTACGCCAATATACACCAAAGGTGGGTCTATCATCAACTAAAATTGGAGATGCTATGTTCACTAATCTTCCGTTTTCTATCCATGTCATAGCTTCAATTACAAACCTTCCTATAATATCCATTGGAGAATTAATATCCAAAAATATTCTTGTAACAACATTTTCACTTAACAAGGGCACTTCAATTTCTTCATTGTTTTCTTCGTCGTTTTCTTCGTCCACCTCCAATACTTCTCCAATCTTTGTACATTTATTATAAAATATTGGAACATCTCGGGGAGACATGTTTGCTCTAACTATTATTAGCAAGGAATGGCTCCAACACAAACCGCCACACTCTTATATAGGCAAGTCAATGAAAAATCAGCGGGGGGGGGGTTCCGGTTCCGGTCCGGAAGGGGGGGGGGGGTCAATGTCAAGGTCACATGAAAGTAGGTCACGGGACTTAGAGCGACCAAAAAATAATGGGAGAGAAACGCAGCGCACTCATCACAGCGCTGGTTTCTCTCCCATTATTTTTTGCCAAAAAAAAATTTTGAAAAAAGCTAATTTATTTTAAGATTTGCTACGACCCCACCGAGTCCAACCATCCTCACCTCTTATCAGATAGTCTCTCGCATCAAGTCTATTGATCGCTTTCAGGTTTCTTAGAGGTACAGATAGCTGTATTACCCACTTATAGCCGTTACATGAAATTACAATTTTATTATGCTTATCTGTTTTACTTACAAAGAAATACCTCAAACCTTTTGTCAGCCTATCCAATTTGGTGAGGGGGTAGGACTTGCTGGAGATCACAGTCGGTTGTGGCACAGAAAGATGTTTCACAACATGCAAACGGCAATACTGTTCGTTTAAAACACATTTCTTACCACAAACCGATCCTTTTTTAAGTCCCCTACCGAGCAATTCAGGACATTTACGGGGATTTTTAAATGCCCTGCGACGCTCTTTCATTAATAATCGGAAGCGCTCTGAAGGAGCAATTTTGAAAAGTTTCTTTTTTCTTTTTAGGATAGGAATAGTAGGACTATTAGGATTGGGTTCAACGATAGGTGTTATTAGTGGTGGTAAGGATATGTAGCTGCGGATAGAGTTCAACAATGAAGGTGTGTCCGGACGAAGAGGCTCACCAGTTCTTGGGACATCCGTCACTTTCTTCTGCGGTGGTGGTGGCATCACTGCAGATCCATCTTCTGAGAGCTGCTTCGCATGGATTGGTGACGGAGGCGGCGAGAAGATGCTCCCAAGAACTGTCATCGCTTGCAAAAGAATGTTGGGCGAAGCAGGAGTTTTGGATGTGGAAGGTGGCGTGTCCATCCGCTCCAACATGTGCTCCGGCACATTCTTCAAACGGAGTCTCTTCGTCGGTGCAGTCGGTGCGAGAGGTGCTGATGTGGTAGCAGTGCTAGTAGTGTTGGAAGTAGTAGTGCTGGTAGTACTGGACATGGCTCTGATGCGGCAGCGTTGGCGGCTGGAATCAGAATAAACAGACCCGTTAGAACGCCTCGCTTAAATAACCGCACGCAACAAGTGAAAGTGACCTCGGGGGGGGGGGGGGGGGGGGGGTTCCGGTCCGGAAGGGGGGGGGGGTTATGCATGAGTGAATCGAGGTCAAGGTCACCAAAAAATAATAATGATCCAAGGTGATGGAGGCGGCCAGGACCGTCTCCACCACCCTGTGTTCCTCAAACACTCCCAATCCCAACCCACAAAGTTACGTCTTGCGAGGGATCCCGATTTTTTTTGCCCGCACGCACTTTGGCGATCCAGTTTGGTGAGCTGTGATACGGGCGGCCAGTCTCGGGCCATTTGGCACTGGGCTTGACCATGTGGTAGTTAGGGACACTGGAACAGCTAGTGCAAGACGCAACTCTAACCTCCCACCCTTAATCTAAACCCACCCAAACATATTTTTGCCTGACCAAAATTAAAAACAAAAATCAAAAACAATAAAAATATGCGCTACCTACGGCACAACGCGCATGTCCCACCCATATTTAATGAAGTTCAATGGAACTTCTTTAATTTACATTTACATTTACATTTTAATCTACCCATCCTAACAGCTAGCTGTGGAAATTATTAGTACACATATAAACACAGACATAGGCAGACACACACGCACACACACAGGCACACACACAGACACACACACACACACTAAACCAATACTTAAAATTAAAAACACATTTCTTAAACATATATATATAATACCATAACACACCTTAATGCTAACATCGCAATGCGCAAGTTAAACCTTAAAACTAACACATCTTAAGACTAAAACCAAAAAACACTTTGCATAAACACACACACACACACACACACACAAAATATTAAATAGTAATAGCCTAACAACAAGAGTAACTCAAATATATATCGGCCGCTTATACATTTGAGTTGCCCTCTGAGTTGGGTCGGACTGCCGCGTCCGGAGTTCCGAGCCCAACTGCGGCGGCAATAGTCGTCGGGGTGGTTCTCGGTTCGCAGAGTGGTGGGGGCAGCGGTAGGGGTTTAAGGGGGTATGGAACCTTCCAGCAACGTCAATGGAAAATTCCAAACGGATGTGCTTTGTTACATGTGGGTCGGGCAAAACGCAGGTGGAGCCTTGTATCTCTCAATTTGCATTAGATAACATCAAATTACATCCGCTGACAAGTAGGAGCCTTGTACCTCTCAATTTGCATTTGATAGCATCAAATTACATCCGCAGCTTTCCCCATCGCTTGACAGCATAATTATCGTCGATTGTTATCCACCCTCTTCCGACGCTTAATTATAGTTGCAGCGGAAGTAAACCTCCGGTACACGCAACTTGTTTTTAACATACAATAGACTATTGTTTGCAAATGCACACATAATCCTTGGCCTGGTCGGTAATTCTTACACGCTACACCTAAGACGTTGTGACGTCAGGGGGGGGGGTCCGCTCCGGAAGGGGGGGGGGGGGTCATGCATGAGTAACCATCCGCGTGCATATAAACGAAGGAAAGCTCGCGCGCCGCCCATATAGAGGGCTGGCACCCCAGCGGTAAACAACAGATCCGTGAGTTTATACCACATAGTACTATAACATATGATTTATTTTTAACACTTAACATTTTAATTTTTTTTTTACACTATTTCTTAACACTACAACAATCATTTTATAAATCACACTTTTATTTTCGCGTCTATTTTCCATTTTTGTTTAAACTACATATGCTAATTAACATCGCGTGCAGGTAACTCACACTGATTATTTGCAGGTTCCATTCTTACACACCTGCTTCCTCCTTACTATGCAGATTACTCTCTTACTTTAACAACACTTAAACTCTAACCGCTACTTCTCGGTCATATTAATATAGTTAGTGCTACACTACAGGATTTACCTGTGCAATGGTGCACGCGATATTTCCTGCACATCTGCGGGTAATACACCTTACACCCGTCTACTATTATACTTATTGCTACATTAAACGAGACATTTCTTGCACGCCTGCAGATAATACACTTGCTAACCGTCTACTAATATGATTATTGCTACAGTACAAGAGACATTTCTTGCTCACCTGCAGGTTATACACTTTACAACCGGCTACTATTATAGTTAACACTACACCATAAGATTAAGCCGTACACATGGGTATTGTAATCCTACTTCATCGTGCACGGAGCATTTCTTGCACACCTGCACCTTATACACTTTACTACCGTCTAATATTACAATTATTGCTATGATACGGTAGTTACCTGTTCAATCACAGTTGCGGCCCCACTTGCTTATCCACAGCCCGATACTCGCAATCCTACAACTGAATAATTAATTAATTAACTTCCGCTATTACCGATACTTTTCTTAAACTATCCGTCTTTTCCTCCGACTCTTGTGACCGTAGCCGCGGCCGACTGACAAATAACCGAGCTCCCGCAAACCTCGCTCTTTTATGCGGTTTTCTCGGGGAGGGAGTTGGAGGGGATTGGAGGGGGTTGGAGGGGCGTCGCACGTGACTCATCGATCGCATAAAAAGGGGGGTTGCCGCCGCGCGCGTGCCATTTCGGTGGCGGCATTGGTCGGGTGAGGTACTATCCGTAGGTCTCTGACGCTTTTATAACTAACGCTTGTTACTTTAAAATGTGTTTCCCCTTTATATGCTAATTAGTTTCTATATATTCAAACACAATCGCGGCCGCTGACCATTTGCCGGCTTACTCTCAAGCGGTTCACATGTAAAATCATGGCTTCCCACACTTTACAGCTGAAACTTTTGCGCACAAAACACATTTTACAACAGCATTCTACACCTGCAGTTTCAAAACCGCGTAGTAAGGTGGCTAGACTTAAAAAACGGTTCAGGTTTCACCCGTTGTATTTTGCACCACCTCACATTAGCAACGCTTGTACTGTTGATACTATTCTACAGACAGTCTTGACTGACATGCTGAAGTACCGACATTTCCCTCTTGTCACGCCTATTGACGGTCCCGTCCAGTTCTTCTTGTTCACCATCTTACCGGGTCTATATCACCGGACATCCTCCGACTCGTGTCTCATTGCTCTCTATCGCCTCACACGGTAAACACCTAAAAGCTCTCATCTCTCTCTCTCTCTCTTGCAACCATGGACACACAACAGGGTTCACCGGTGCAGTCCCCTGAAGTGACTTCCACTACGGAGACTACTGCTAACACTGCACCAAGTCCCACAGACAATTCCTCCACGCCTACAACGAACACCTGCTCCCGCCCGGTACAGAGCGATGCGGTGACCACTACTGCCGCAAACGACGTGGAGGCTATTCTACGATCACTGATGGGGTTCGATTAAAATAAATAAATGAAAAAAAACCCCTCCCTCGGCCCGCCGCTCCCGCTCCGATCCGACCCGTCCCGAGTCCCCGCCCCGACTGAGCCCCTCGCGGCTCCGCTTTTTTAAAACTCCCTCCGGATGGCCTTGACCCACTTACAAAACACATCCATCACTGTCATCCACACCTGCCGGTTCGAACCGCTTGGCCTTGAAATGGGCCAGAACCGGCAAAACCCCACTACTTTTGCTATGCGCTTGCCAATCCCAATAGTACATGTGTTTATGGTAACCTCAACACAGCTTCAGCTAAGAAAGAATACCTATTAATAAAGTAATTCTTTTATGACATTGATCTTGTGATTTTATTGTGCTATTGTATAAGATGAATTTGTAGTAGGTATTAAATTGGATAATCTAATACTAAAAACCACATTACTGGCAACACACAGTATGATTTTCTTTTTTGGGTGAAGAAGTGTGAGAGTGTGGTTTAGGGTTAGTATAAGGTATAGTTATAAGAGAGGGGGAGGGAGAGAGACTCCGTGCCTAATCTACCGAGAGCCGTATCCTGCAGAGTCAATGATTACTGTGATACTCTCGTGTGTGACTGAAGTACCCGACGTTCCATCCAATATGAATAAATGAATAAATGATTTATTTTCTCAAAGAACAAGTACGAGTAACAAAGGTATAAAGTAAACACTAAGGTATTTCCTGACATAAGATAACAATCTGTTACAATAATAGAAATATAAAATTCCAAGAGGAAAATAGGGTCTCTAAGGCAAAGCCTGATTAGGGATTCCATCATCTAAAATTGACATTAAGATGAGAGTTCATGATTCGGTGGCAGACACTGAAACTAAATATAATTAATGGTCCCAAATGTCATTAAATTATAAATACGTTTACTTTAAGGCTATAAAAATTAAAAATGAAATTTAAACTTGTCCTTCATGGATTTTAAAATAAGTGGAATCCACAAATGTGAAAACAATTTTATAATAAATAGGTTTGTTTACAATCTACTAAACTAAAATATATACAAGACACCATCGTGGTTCATAGCAGTCATGGGAGAGGGGGGGGGTGATAGAGGGGAGGGAGAGAGACTCCTTGTCTAATTTACCGATAGTCTGCAGTCAGTAATCTCTCTGATACTCTCTTGTGTGACAGAAGTACCCGACCTTACTTTAAATACAAAGATCGTGGGTCATAGCTGTTCAATAGAAAACCACATATATTTTTAAATAATTTAAATCTTTAAAATGTTAAAACTACAACTACGCAAAATTTAAGCAGCACTATTATATTAAAACAAAATATTCCTTCACTTTGATTCAGAGTTTCACAAATCATCAATCAATTAATTTGGTTGGTGAAGCGGATTTAAAAAAATGCTTTCATATTACTGGATACCCCAGAATAATTTACAAAACCGTGGTGATGACTAGAATTAAGGACGAAAAAAACATATACAATTTTCTAAAAAACCAAAAAAACCAATCTGAGCTTTAACTAAATTGTTATTCCAGCATTTAATAAAATAACCTTATGAAAACACAAACGATTTTTATCATTATTAAATTGATCTGATTCATGATCTGTTCAGAAATTAAATGACAATTTATGATTTTAATCCTGTTTGACACTTTGCTACCGTTGGTAAATATATACATTTTTAGTTTCAAATTCTAAATGCTATTAACTAAGACGTATTGAAATAAAAAGATTATAATTTTTTTGAGGTTTAGAAAGAGTTTAGAGAATTTAGCAAAATATCATATATTTATAAGGGGGGGCTGCTTTCCCTTGGTAATGTTGCCGATGGACCAGCTCTGAATCCTTGAATACGTTGTAGATATTTTTAATTCACAAGGCCTCAATACATCTCGGTACTGTTTTAATATATTTGAAAACGATACCTAGTAATAAAAGTTAAAATCGTATACATTTAATTATTAATAGTATTTGCTATAAAATTTTGTTGTAAAAATAGAAGTATTCGTAATTTTAACTCACTAGATTTTGTCTATTTCTGTCTATTGTGTTTATTTTGTCTATTTGTACGTTTTAACTAAAATATGTAAAAAATAATATCTTTAAATGAATCAAGTAAAACCTCACTCATAAGTACAGTACACTCTCGTTCATCGGACTCGGCGACATCGGAACTCCGCTTCATCGGAACTGAAAATCTGGATATTATTAATTTTTTTCTTACGAAATAAATAATTTTTTCCGTTTTAGCGCCTTCAATTTCCATTTGTTCTATCCGCACAACAGTGAAGTATCACATTTTGCGTCTATCGTCAACAGGCGTTTTCCATCATCTGTACGTATCGATGTGATTTACGAGGCCGTGGAGTATTCGCACAAAAATAGAAAGAGGAAGGGGGCAGGAAGTGAACATCCGTTTCAACCGCTTCCCAAACTGTCATTCAGTCTGTCTCGCGTCGCAACTGCACCTGTGTTACGTGGAAGTCAGTTGACTGCTGGAATATGAGTGGAATATAAATATGGAATATGAGAATAATGATTTTGGATCTTTATTTCCTGCGTTGTTTTATTCCTATAGGTTCATTTGTTACCATGTTAAAAGTTTGAGTGCCTTATTTTCATAAAATCTCTAGTGTTGCCTTAAAAACAAGAGTGAATACAATCACGATAGGTCACCGTACGGGCGGAAATGATGACTCACGACGGCCTCCGCTTCATCGGAATTTTTTGACATCCGAACCGGCCGTCCGCCACATTAGTTCCGATGAACGAGAGTGTACTGTAGTTTAAATCTGCGGTTTAACTCAAATGGTCTCACTAAAACGCTACATAATATGTTGTTTCTTAGAATAAACTAATCTACTACTATCATCACGTTCATGTGCGATAATAACAAAATTAAATTTAATGCATAACCTAAAGAAGGTTACATGAAACTTCAAGCGTTTAGTGCTTTCAAACTTTTCCGTCAATTATCAACAACTGAAGGTGATAGAAATCCAATATTACACCTCAGCGATATTACAGTTGGCATACACCGTGAAAACCCTTTGTTCCACATATTCCTCTATAAAGAAAGCTATAAGCCAGAGAGGTTAAAGGCTATAGCTATAAGCCTATTTCAAAAACATATTACAGTATTTCATATGTTATTAAAAAAACGAAAAAATATTCATTACTAAACTATAGTAAAATTAGTTACTAAATGATAGTAGCATACTAAATGATTTCTTAGAGATTCCTCTTTGGAAAAAATATATTAATTGATATAATAGATACTTGACAGTGCATGCTATACAGCTATTACTCGCCTACGGCTCGATGGGGGCTCCGCCCCCATGCCCCCTTAGGGGTGTCCCTAAATTCGTAAATTAATAAAAAGTCAAGTATGAAATTGGTTAGTTTTACGGAAGAACTGAACAGCCAAGACAGTAACAAAACCGTTTAATACACACAATTCACAATCGATAGTTAAAAAAGCTTTGAAAATCTCCTATGAATCGGTTTTAATAACTCTTCGTAGTTAAAATTTGTTGAAATATTTTGAGTGTGATATAATGATTATTTATTCTGGGAGTTATGCTGAATGGAGGGTTCACTCCCTAATTTGTTGCCCCAATTCTGTAATTTCTGTAAAAACTTGATGCAGTGAACGGGCTTGTTGAGGGTTATTAACTCCAATGTGTTCGCTGAATTAGTTTGTAAATAAAAAAGTCGAGTGTTAAACAGGTTAGCTTTACCAAATAAGTGCATAAACAAGACAGTAACAAAAGGCTAATGCACACTTCTCACAATCAATAATAATTAAAGCTTTTAAATTCGTCAAAAATTGTTGCAATAAATCAGTGAAAACAATAAAATAACATTGAAATGAAATAATATAAAATCTGATAAACGAGATAGAAATCACAAAAGACTCCAAAGTTTTAAAAAGATTCCCTAAAATCCGAGGAGGAACTTACTAAAAGTATGTAAATTAGTAACACCAGCCCCGACAATAGCTGAATTCATATTTTTAATTGTCTCTTAAAAGAAGGTAAGGTCCCCAATTTCAAGTTTTCGGTAACTATTCTGGTCCTGTAATAAATCTGTTTTGAGAGCTAATGTGTAGAGATACGGCAAAATGTTCTGAAAACTGTAAGCCATTAATAAAATATTTCAGTCATATTCAGCAACATTTTTCGATAGGACCAATCGTTTTGTCAGTAGAGTGGAAAAACTGAAAACGCGATTGCACAAAAATTAGTCTGGAGATTTACGCAATTGGTGCGATGTACGACAAAAAGTCACAGGACAAATATCGTAGTTCATCCAATTCAGTACCGTAGTAGTCTCAAATCTATGAAAGGCCTAACCGTTTATCCGCTAGAGTTGAAATATACTAAAATTACGATTTCTCTAGTTGGCCAAAAGCCACAACTTATTTATCACAAAACTGGGAAAAAGTGAAAAATGTATTTTGAGAGTAAACGGAAAGAGATACGGCAAAGTACGTTAGAATCGAAATTGTAGATATTAAAAAGACCTATAAAAGTTGTCAGTTAAAAATTTTTGTAGGACAAACCATTTAGTCGATAGGGCCCTAAATCTAAATATAAATTTCACAAAAATCAGTTTGGAGGGTTAACGGTGCGATGTAC
Organism: Neoaliturus tenellus; assembly: GCA_030545055.2. NCBI lineage: Eukaryota > Metazoa > Arthropoda > Insecta > Hemiptera > Cicadellidae > Neoaliturus > Neoaliturus tenellus. The sequence continues at coordinate 80,921 of JAQYXR010000139.1, forward strand.
GACAAAAAGTCAAAGGACCAAAATTGTAGATCATCCAATTCCCTATCGTAATATGCTCTCATATTTCAGATAAGACTAACCGTTAGGTCACTAGAGCTGAAATACTAAAATTACGATTTCTCTATTGGACCAGAACCGGTATTTTCCCACTACTTACGTTCACAAAATCCGGAAAAAGTGAAAAATGAATTTTGTGAGTAAACGAGTAGAGATACGGCAAAATATACAGGAAAAGAAATTGTAGATATTATAAAGATCTATCGAAATGAACCTTAAAAAAAATTTTACAACCATCGGTTTAGGCACTAGAGCCCGAAAACCGAAAACGGCATTTCATTAAAAACGCTCTGGAGGCTTAACGGTGCGAGATACAATAAAAAGTCACAGGACCGAAATTGTAGAAAATTAAATTCCCTATCGTAGTATTGTTCTCAGATTTTAGATAGGACGAAGCGTTTGGCTGCTAGAGCCAAAAAAGTAAAATTACAATTTTGGAAATCCGCCATTTTGAATTTTTTTCGGTAGGTTAAAACTAAAAATTTGCAAGTTTAGGATTTTACACTTAGCATTGACCGTTCAGGCTAGAGGTATGCCAAATTTCAAGTCTCTAGCTTAAATAGATACGTCAGAAATTCGTATCCCATATAAGTGAGTCAGTCAGTCAGTCAGTCAGTCAGTCAGTTACACATAGGGCTGTATAGTTTATTAGACTCGCCTACGGCTCGATGGGGGCTCCGCCCCCATGCCCCCTTAAAGGTTTCCCCAAATTCATAGAATAATTAAAAGTCAAGTATGTATTAGGTTAGTTCCACGGTAGAGCTAGACATTAAAGACAGCAACAAAATGGTTTAATACACAAAATTCACACTCAATTGTAAAAAAAGCTTACAAAATCTCCTATGAATCCGTTTTAATATCCCTTAGTAAAAATTGAAATTAATATTTTGAAATTACGCCCGTTATAACAGGCAACGAAAAATGTTGAAATAGAGCAATTGTTGTGAAAGAATTTCGATATCGTGAAAGTACACTCCTTTTCATGTGTGAAGGGGGTGAGATACTGCCAAACTGCAAAGGACCGAACTTGTTGAGCGTCTAAAATAGAACAAATTACTGGCGAAATATAAATCAATATGGCAGTATATTTTTCTGTATAAAGTAATTTACAAACACTTTACATGAAAAAATGTCAATCATTTAGTGTTTTTTTTTCAATTGTTTTTGTCTTAACTTTGATTGAAATTGATCAATGGCTGCTAAAATAGTAAGAACTAGTTGGGTCTATAATATTTACTAAGTTTGAGGCATCTGTGTGCCATAACAGTAAATAAAAAATATTAAAATAGCGAATTGTTTGTGGAAGAATGTATAAAGTTTGAAATTAGGCCCCTTTTTAAGGGTGAAGGGGATGAGTTACGCCAAAATGTCTTAGAACCAAATCTAAAAATAATATAATCCTGACAAAACATATATCGGTATGGCAGTACCTTTACCGGATGAAACAAAATCACAAAAAACTATAAATTAAAAAATGTATATAATTTCTTATTTTCACAGTTTTTTTCACAACTACTATACTGAAATTGACAAATGGCTGCTCCTATAGTAAGACCTAGATGTGGTCATAGTATAATATAAATTTTTGGCTTCTATGTGACATAACAGTAAACGAAAAATGTTGAAATAGAGCAATTGTTGTGAAAGAATTTCGATATCGTGAAAGTACGCTCCTTTTCATGTGTGAAGGGGGTGAGATAATGCCAAATTGTAAAGGACCGAACTTGTAGAGCGTCTAAAATAGAACAAATTACTGGCGAAATATAAATCAATATGGCAGTATATTTTTCATTATAAAGTAATTTACAAACACTTTACATGAAAAAATTTCAATCATTTAGTGTTTTTTTCAATTGTTTTTGTCTTAACTTTGATTAAAATTGATCAATGGCTGCTAAAATAGTAAGAACTAGTTGGGTCTATAATATTTATTAAGTTTGAGGCATCTGTGCTCCATAATAGTAAATAAAAAATATTAAAATAGCGAATTGTTTGTGGAAGAATGTATAAAGTTTGAAATTACGCCCCTTTTTAAGGGTGAAGGGGGTGAGTTATGCCAAAATGTCATAGAACCAAACTTGTAGAGCGTCTATAATAGAATATATTAATGGCAAAACATATATCAATATAGCAGTATATTTACCAAGTTAAAGTGAATTACGAACACTTTACGTGAAAAAAGTTATGAATTTTGTGTTTTTACAATGTTTGTGGACTATAATTCGATTGAAATTGGCAAAAAGCTACTAGTATAGAAAGAACCTGTTGAGGTCATAATATAAATAAAAATTTATGCATACATATTACATAATAGTAAATAAAAATATCAAAATAGCGCAATTTTTGAGAAAATCTTTAGAAATTCTAAAAGTACACCCCTTTTTAAGGGTGAAGGGGGCGAGATACGGCAAAATTGAATAGGACCGAACTTGTAGAGCGTCTAAAATTGAATATAATACTAGCAAAACAACAATAAATTTTGCAGTACATTTGCTAGAATAATCTCTTTTACAAACAATTGACACAAAAAAATGTTAAGAATTTACCGTTTGTTCAATTTTTTTAAGATTAATTTTGATTAAAATTGACCAATGGCTGCAACTATGGTTATATCTAGTCGAGGTTATAATATGTACAAAATTTCAGGCATATGAGTGTCATATTAGTAAATAAAAAATATTAAAATGACGAAATTTTTTTAAAGGAATTCAGAAGTTTTGAAAGTACGCCCCCTTTTAAGGGTGAAGGGGATGAGATACAGTAAAATGTCACTGGACATAACTTGTAGAGCGTTTAATTTCCAACTAACGATTTTTCCTCAGATTTGAGGTAGGACCTCTCGTTCAAAAGTTATAGCCAAAATAGAAAACCCTCACATATTCAGATTACCGATGTCATCCTTTTAATTTTTTTTGAGGGGGTTAAAATTTGAAAATACAATGTTTTGGGATTTTCCCTTTTATTGACCATACAAACTACGTGTGTACCAAATTTCAAGTTTCTAGCTCATCCGGAAATCCAAAATACTTTGTATACGTGATCAGTGAGTCAGTGAGTCAGTTTCACATCGGGTTGTATAGTATTTAGATTCACAATCTTTTTAAGTTACTAACGCTGTTTGTGTGAGTTACGAAAACTACATATAAACATAAAGTATTTACTTTTGGGACAACTGTTGAATAATACTTTTTTATACATTTGAATTTTCATGTTCAATGACAAATTGATCGGTTTCTCAATATCAACCGACCTTGATAATTACAAAAAAAATGTGTTTATATGTTAATATTCATTGTTTGATTACTAAATAACATATGTAAATTGCACGTTTTAATGCTGTAAGACAAATGCAGACAAAATATTTACTTCGGAAAGAAGTCGTAGTATTATTTAAAAAGGAATCATACTAACGCATGTTATAAATGTGATAAAGTGGCGTAGTTACAAATTCAGGTAGGTCAACTAAATTGAAATAAATAAAAAACTTACAGTTAAAGCAATATTTAGTAACATGTTGACTTGAAAATTTGTCCATTAAGACCATTTGATTCTGAACCGATAATGCAAATAGGTAACGACTTTAATTTACTTGCAAATCGCTCTATCTAATTGTACAGCTCAGACCAATGATTACACTTTTGCTATCGATAAGATTAAATATCACACTTCTTTACATTATTCAACTTAACATAAGTGAAGGTAAAACCTTGACCAAACCTGACTGTTCACTCCTTGGAAAACGCTTATTGAAAACAGCCACGTTTAAGAATTAGCTAATATAAAAAGAAATGGTTTTCGGGCTCTAATCCATTGACAGTTTTATATTGATAGCTTATTGAGATAACATGGCTCCTGGCCAGGTATATGGTAGCTACACTTCATAGATAGTATGTTACGCTCAAACTGGTAAATTTGGTAAAATTGCAAACAAATACAAATTTTTTTCTGACTAATTAAAAACAAGATATAACAAACATTGAACTCCAGATCCTGAATTTAAATACTGTATTTACTATTGCGTAACCTTGCTTTATCAACCTATCACACTTGAGCTTTTCACAAAAAAAGGTCATACATAAAACTGAGACCATGTTTTTTTTTCTTCAAAATACAATCCTGTTCAACTGAAAAAAACCATTAATTTATAAAATTAATCCCTAAGGTCGTGTAGTCGTTGTTCCAAACCAAACAAAAGGCATTCACTTCATTGTTGTTCGTGAGCCTCCATTCTTTTGTCATCACATCATTTTCTTTTCTGGCCACATAACATGAATGAAACCGAGAAAAACTAACAAAACCGAGGTTTTTTAAAAAGTTTGAGATGTCATTTGAAGTTATGAGTACTGAACACCTAATTTCATTATAACGTTTAATTATACTAATATCACAATAAAATAAAACGCATAAAAATACCAATTAATATAATTTTTATTACACACTTCGTAATCTTTTGTTATACATTTCTTTGTTTGGTTTAAATCAAATCAAATTAATTTATTTTCAAATTCAAATTACAATAGATACGTTTTTTACATAACAAGGCTAAAAAAACTGTTGACATTGTCAAGCTAACTAAAACTATAACTACCTATAAGGAAAAAACAATACCGTACATTGGTCAGGCAATATTTCATTTGCTTAGAACTAATCAGAACAAAGAATCAAACTAAAGAAAAATAATCAAACAAACTATATTTACTCCTTATGAAACAACTAATCCAAGCTGTAAAAAACATTAATTTAATAAATGTTCCTTAAGTGAAACTTTAAAACTACTTGTACAACTACTTTGTTCAAATGATGAATACATAATACATATACAAATTTTATACATATTGTTATACACAAAAATTGTGTTGTATAAATTCAGTAAAAATCAATTGTGATCAATACTTCTTCATATGTGTTATTTACAAACAAAGCTTACTATGTTAAAGTTGGTATTCATATTGGCTTGTAAGCTACAGCTACGTTTGTTGGGATTACCGGAGCCACAACTTACTAAAGGGACACCACTTTACCTTGATAACAGAACATTGGACTTTATAAATATTTTATGACATTTAGTCAACCTAAACTCACGATATGAAGCTTCACTCTTTTTAAAACAATAAATTTATGCAGAATAATATTGTTTTGTAAAGATAAGTATAATAAAACCTTAGAATTGATAACCTAAAACTTATAACCTTTATTTTTTTTTGATTTTGTAAAATATAAAAAAAGGATAGAGATACTACGATCAAAATGCAATCGTTATTCATGTCGTCCCAATGATTATTACAAAAAACTATGTTTCAGGAATACTTGTTATAACTCTTCAGTAATAACAGAGACAAGATTATTTAGGTGTAGCTTAAAAAGACAAAAACTACTTATTTTAAAATCGTTTGGAATAAAGTGCTTTTCTTTTAGAACAAATTTTCACTTTAACTGTAAACCTTATTTCCGTAGTGGGAAATATTGGATTCATATCTTCGTCGTTGTTGAACCTTCACAGGAAATTTTCGAAAAGCATAGACCACTTATGTCACGTCGCATGGAATTTTAATTTTGTTTGGTCCATTGTTTCTTATATAAGTAGCAATGCTACTGTTGGTAATCTTTTATAAAAATCTTTGATAGATAAATAAACTTTAAATCTTTTAAACTTTAAATAAATAAATCTTTGATAGATATAAAAAGATTGTTTTTATAGCTGCAAAGAACATTTTAATTCAGAATAGCAACACCTCTAAGCAATCTGTAGTCTATGTAACAGTAACAACCAACAAATAATTTATTATCATAAGTTTTAAAATAGTGAACGAAAATTGCAATAAAAAATATTAAAATTTTAATTTGTAATTACATAAAATCCTAACTAGTTTCCTGTAAAATTCTATTCTTGTTTTAATGTTAGGGATCATATGAAAATGTTTGTTACACTTAAATTCAAAACATCCCGCATACAAATGAATAAATAGGCCCTAATGAATTATTCTCTTTTTTAATCAGAAAAGAATGTAGGAAAACCTATACCAACTTAATTTTTTAAATGCAAACTTCGGTAAAATAACAAAACCATCAATTATTTAGGAGGAAATAGTTAGTGTAATTAAAAATCAAAGTAGGCAAAAGTAGTTAAATGTGTTGATAGTGAGTAAAAGTATGCTTATTTTAAATCTTTTTAATATTTGAGTTTTTTTAATGTTGCAAGAAAGTAATAAAATCTAAAAAAAAGTAAAATAAGATTGAAATAAATTTATGTTTTTATGTACACAATTCACATGTGTATACTGTATAATTATACTATCAGTGATTTTGGCTCTCAGGGCTTTCAAACAAAATCTTATCATAGTACAGGTTAGGTTTTGCATGATAGGCTTTCCTTTTTGCACTGAGAGAAAAGATAAAAGAGTCGAAAAGATTTTATATGCTATCCACTACATTTATAAGAAAAATTGCGTTTGTATAGATTGAAATTGCTGAATATATTTCCATGTAAAAACCAAGTGTTTGTATTGAGAGAATGCAAAATCCCAAAGTGTGTGTGGATGAGGCTATCAATCATAATTAAAATTAATTTCCTGTGGTTGCATTTCATCCAGTGTGATGTATCTACAAGTTTACTTCTGTCACCGTAAAAGAGTTGTTGATTTCACAAAACGAAATATCACTTTTCTGATATCAAAATATGTTTTTATATATCCCAATTACTTTTGTAAATTTTATAATAATACCATAATAAAACAATATTGTGTGACATTCAAGTGAAAAAAAAACAAAAAAAAAACGCTGCAATGTATCAATTACTTACATATTATTTTGTTATTATTTTTAAGATATTTCTTATTAAATAAAGAAATAAACAAATTATACGTATCTGTAACATGTTCATCAAACAGGTTATAAAATCCATTACGATTTCAGATATATAAGATAAACTTTTATTTATAAGGATGTAAATGAAGTAAACATTTAAGGAAACAAAAATTGTTTATTTATATTCATCCTTTACGTTAGCTCCAGTTTATAAAGGTAGAAGCTTTTAATTTAGTTTCCAGGTGAATAATAATACAAACACTGAGCAGTAGACTTCAGCCAACGTTGGTGGCAAGAGCTCTCAAAGTCCACAGTCCAAAGATTTACAAGTTTAGGCGTTTGTTCAAATCTGTATTTGAGTGAAAAATCTACATTGTTATAATGTTCAAATAGTTTATTTTGTTGAAAATAGAGAGTACATCTTAGTTATCATCAGTTCAGTCAGATTTGCAAATCCATATATTAAATTAAAATACATTTAATAAAATATTTACGGTACCATCTGTTCAAGTTAAGGGTTTCTATTTAGGCTACTCAAACTTTCATTCTATGGACCAAAAATGAAATAATGCTGATTAAAACCAAACAAAAACATAATACGAGTATAATTTTCCTAAATAGCAGATTGATACGTAAAAAATATATTGGTTATTTTTCTTGCAGTGTTAACATAATTTATTATTAAAAAAATTGCATATGTATTTTATATATTTTTTTACATTACAGGGGGGAAAAATTAACTGTGCCACCATTGGCATATCCTAAACTATGAAATTTGGAGAAAACCTTAAATGAGGAACATAATCTTAGTTATCATCAGTTCTATCAGTTTTGCAAATTTATTTTTAATTTTTTAACATAATATTTTATAATCGGTTAAAGTTAGGGTTCTCTATTTACGGAAAACATCATTCTACAAAACAATAATAAAGCAATGCTGATCGCAACAAACAAAAACAAATAGTTTTCTTAAAAAGCAAATTTAAAAATATATCGGTCATGTTCTCCTGCCATTTTAATATAATTTTTGTTTTCAAAATAATTGACACATGTAGTATATATATTGACAAAATAAGATATCAATATTATTTCAAATAAGTTGTATTAATTTAGTTTTTATTGAATTATTAAATATTACAGTACGTAGGTAAATGTTTTTAAGAAACTAATATTTTGTGAAATTTTTTAAAAGGTTTTTTTGCAAATGATTCTGAAAAAAGCAAACAAAAATTTGGAGCGAGATGTTGACATATGAATCATGAATTGATTGAAATGTCAACACCACCGTTGTTGACGCATAAGCCGAGTGACGTCATCTTATAATCATGTGATCAACCCGATAACCAGATTTAAGACTTTTGAAACGTACAACGATTTTAGTGTAATTCCTTGTACAGTACTCAGCTCTGAAAAATTAATTGTAGTACAAGCTTAATACTATGCAGTGTTTTGTGGTGTTTGCACATTTCGACAAACTATTCCTCCGATATACAAAAAAAAATAAACGGGCAAAAATAGTTGGTATAGGTAAAACTACATTAACTGGGTATCTATTATAGAGGGTAAGTATAAGCAGTATGTTGGTATACAAGCATATTTACTTACTTTTATCATTTTGAACTATCTGAGAACTCGCTGAAGTTTATATTTTCATAAAAACATTACAGTGATATTTTAGTATGTCTTGAAACAATATCACCAGAAGTTACAATTAAAACAATTATAATTAAAAATATGAAGATGAAAAAAATTAATAAAAACATTTTCTACAACGAATCAAGATGGCTAGGGAGAGAGGAACTTGCAAAGGCGTATAAAGAGGGATTACGGTAAAGATCTTATAAAGCTGAAATGAAACAAAAACACAAATCTGAACGAGAAACGCTTAAAATGAAAAGATTTTCCAGTTGCTAACCATAATTATTTATTTCACTCATTTATATATTTATGGTTTTCGTACAATAAAGTTAGATAAAGTTATTATCGGTTAGATATGAATTTAATGGTACGGTTAACAAATCAAGTATTCTTTATACACCTGACGAGTAACTGAATAACACAATTTTGACCACATGTCATGTAATGTAATGCTAACTCAGTACACGATTAACACGCACGGTGTTGGCCCTGTAGATTTATGTTAAGTGGCACATAACACACTAATGGGCTACACATTCACCCACACCATGCCAGCTGTCAATCTTTAATTTATCTCTTTACACGTCCCGAAACACCATGCCAGCTGTCAATCTGTGATATATCTCAGAACTTGTATATTACATTGCTGACCCACCCTGTACACCGTGCCATCTGCCACTGTACAGTGGACCGAAGTTGTATATCTCAATACATGTTCCCACACACCATGCCATATGTCAATGTCTGATAAGTCTCAGGAACCAATATTTGACATTGCTGACGCACTTTGTACACCGTGCCATCTGCCACTGTACATTGGACCGAAGTTGTATATCTCAATACATGTTCCCACACACCATGCCATATGTCAATGTCTGATAAGTCTCAGGAACCAATATTTGACATTGCTGACGCACTTTGTACACCGTGCCATCTGCCACTGTACAGTAGACAGAAGTTGTATATCTCAATACATGTTCCCACACACCATGCCATATGTCAATGTCTGATAAGTCTCAGGAACCAATATTTGACATTGCTGACGCACTTTGTACACCGTGCCATCTGCCACTGTACAGTAGACAGAAGTTGTATATCTCAATACATGTTCCCACACACCATGCCATATGTCAATGTCTGATAAGTCTCAGGAACCAATATTTGACGTTGCTGACGCACTTTGTACACCGTGCCATCTGCCACTGTACAGTGGACCGAAGTTGTATATCTCAATACATGTTCCCACACACCATGCCATATGTCAATGTCTGATAAGTCTCAGGAACCAATATTTGACGTTGCTGACGCACCCTGTACACCGTGCCATCTGCCACTGTACAGTAGACAGAAGTTGTATATCTCAATACATGTTCCCACACACCATGCCATATGTCAATGTCTGATAAGTCTCAGGAACCAATATTTGACGTTGCTGACGCACTTTGTACACCGTGCCATCTGCCACTGTACAGTGGACCGAAGTTGTATATCTCAATACATGTTCCCACATACCATGCCATATGTCAATGTCTGATAAGTCTCAGGAACCAATATTTGACGTTGCTGACGCACAATGTACACCGTGCCATCTGCCACTGTACAGTAGACAGAAGTTGTATATCTCAATACATGTTCCCACACACCATGCCATATGTCAATGTCTGATAAGTCTCAGGAACCAATATTTGACGTTGCTGACGCACCCTGTACACCGTGCCATCTGCCACTGTACAGTAGACAGAAGTTGTATATCTCAATACATGTTCCCACACATACCATGCCATATGTCAATGTCTGATAAGTCTCAGGAACCAATATTTGACGTTGCTGACGCACCCTGTACACCGTGCCATCTGCCACTGTACAGTAGACAGAAGTTGTATATCTCAATACATGTTCCCACACACCATGCCATATGTCAATGTCTGATAAGTCTCAGGAACCAATATTTGACGTTGCTGACGCACCCTGTACACCGTGCCATCTGCCACTGTACAGTAGACAGAAGTTGTATATCTCAATACATGTTCCCACACACCATGCCATATGTCAATGTCTGATAAGTCTCAGGAACCAATATTTGACGTTGCTGACGCACCCTGTACACCGTGCCATCTGCCACTGTACAGTAGACAGAAGTTGTATATCTCAATACATGTTCCCACACACCATGCCATATGTCAATGTCTGATAAGTCTCAGGAACCAATATTTGACGTTGCTGACGCACCCTGTACACCGTGCCATCTGCCACTGTACAGTAGACAGAAGTTGTATATCTCAATACATGTTCCCACACACCATGCCATATGTCAATGTCTGATAAGTCTCAGGAACCAATATTTGACGTTGCTGACGCACCCTGTACACCGTGCCATCTGCCACTGTACAGTAGACAGAAGTTGTATATCTCAATACATGTTCCCACACACCATGCCATATGTCAATGTCTGATAAGTCTCAGGAACCAATATTTGACGTTGCTGACGCACCCTGTACACCGTGCCATCTGCCACTGTACAGTAGACAGAAGTTGTATATCTCAATACATGTTCCCACACACCATGCCATATGTCAATGTCTGATAAGTCTCAGGAACCAATATTTGACATTGCTGACGCACCTTGTACACCGTGCCATCTGCCACTGTACATTGGACCGAAGTTGTATATCTCAATACATGTTCCCACACACCATGCCATATGTCAATGTCTGATAAGTCTCAGGAACCAATATTTGACATTGCTGACGCACTTTGTACACCGTGCCATCTGCCACTGTACAGTAGACAGAAGTTGTATATCTCAATACATGTTCCCACACACCATGCCATATGTCAATGTCTGATAAGTCTCAGGAACCAATATTTGACGTTGCTGACGCACCTTGTACACCGTGCTATCTCCCACTGTACAGTGGACCGAAGTTGTATATCTCAATACATGTTCCCACACACCATGCCATATGTCAATGTCTGATAAGTCTCAGGAACCAATATTTGACATTGCTGACGCACTTTGTACACCGTGCCATCTGCCACTGTACAGTAGACAGAAGTTGTATATCTCAATACATGTTCCCACACACCATGCCATATGTCAATGTCTGATAAGTCTCAGGAACCAATATTTGACGTTGCTGACGCACCCTGTACACCGTGCCATCTGCCACTGTACAGTAGACAGAAGTTGTATATCTCAATACATGTTCCCACACACCATGCCATATGTCAATGTCTGATAAGTCTCAGGAACCAATATTTGACATTGCTGACGCACTTTGTACACCGTGCCATCTGCCACTGTACAGTAGACAGAAGTTGTATATCTCAAAACATGTTCCCACACACCATACCATATGTCAATGTCTGATAAGTCTCAGGAACCAATATTTGACATTGCTGACGCACTTTGTACACCGTGCCATCTGCCACTGTACTGTAGACAGAAGTTGTATATCTCAATACATGTTCCCACTCACCATGCCATATGTCAATGTCTGATAAGTCTCAGGAACCAATATTTGACATTGCTGACGCACTTTGTACACCGTGCCATCTGCCACTGTACAGTAGACAGAAGTTGTATATCTCAATACATGTTCCCACACACCATGCCATATGTCAATGTCTGATAAGTCTCAGGAACCAATATTTGACGTTGCTGACGCACCCTGTACACCGTGCCATCTGCCACTGTACAGTAGACAGAAGTTGTATATCTCAATACATGTTCCCACACACCATGCCATATGTCAATGTCTGATAAGTCTCAGGAACCAATATTTGACGTTGCTGACGCACCCTGTACACCGTGCCATCTGCCACTGTACAGTAGACAGAAGTTGTATATCTCAATACATGTTCCCACACACCATGCCATATGTCAATGTCTGATAAGTCTCAGGAACCAATATTTGACATTGCTGATGCACCTTGTACACCGTGCCATCTGCCACTGTACATTGGACCGAAGTTGTATATCTCAATACATGTTCCCACACACCATGCCATATGTCAATGTCTGATAAGTCTCAGGAACCAATATTTGACATTGCTGACGCACTTTGTACACCGTGCCATCTGCCACTGTACAGTAGACAGAAGTTGTATATCTCAATACATGTTCCCACACACCATGCCATATGTCAATGTCTGATAAGTCTCAGGAACCAATATTTGACGTTGCTGACGCACCTTGTACACCGTGCTATCTCCCACTGTACAGTGGACCGAAGTTGTATATCTCAATACATGTTCCCACACACCATGCCATATGTCAATGTCTGATAAGTCTCAGGAACCAATATTTGACATTGCTGACGCACTTTGTACACCGTGCCATCTGCCACTGTACAGTAGACAGAAGTTGTATATCTCAATACATGTTCCCACACACCATGCCATATGTCAATGTCTGATAAGTCTCAGGAACCAATATTTGACGTTGCTGACGCACCCTGTACACCGTGCCATCTGCCACTGTACAGTAGACAGAAGTTGTATATCTCAATACATGTTCCCACACACCATGCCATATGTCAATGTCTGATAAGTCTCAGGAACCAATATTTGACGTTGCTGACGCACTTTGTACACCGTGCCATCTGCCACTGTACAGTAGACAGAAGTTGTATATCTCAAAACATGTTCCCACACACCATACCATATGTCAATGTCTGATAAGTCTCAGGAACCAATATTTGACATTGCTGACGCACTTTGTACACCGTGCCATCTGCCACTGTACTGTAGACAGAAGTTGTATATCTCAATACATGTTCCCACTCACCATGCCATATGTCAATGTCTGATAAGTCTCAGGAACCAATATTTGACATTGCTGACGCACTTTGTACACCGTGCCATCTGCCACTGTACAGTAGACAGAAGTTGTATATCTCAAAACATGTTCCCACACACCATACCATATGTCAATGTCTGATAAGTCTCAGGAACCAATATTTGACATTGCTGACGCACCTTGTACACGGTGCCAGCTGTTTTATAGTTTTGTTTTGTGTAGTGTTTTAGGTGATAAAATGATATAATTCAACGGTGCATTTTTATTACATGCTGTATTCTTTAAGAATTAACTTTTCTAACTAGTTTCTTTCTTTGTCTGAAAAACTGGATCTTTAAATAAAGTCTTTGACAAAAGTTTTCAAATTATTTGTAGCTTTTTTATTAAACGTTTAAATATTCATATAAAACTAAGTTTTACGTAAAGCCGTTTTGAGTTCGTTCAAGAAAACTTTTATTCCATTATGTTTGTTTAACTCTTACTCCAAAGTCTTCAATTTCGAGACCAACATCCAAATTACTTACCATAAAATGATTATTATATTTCTATAGTAAAAAGACCTTTTTGGCTTGTGGTTTGGTTACCAAAGTGACAAAGAAGATTCTATTGCGTAGGAATTTTCTCAGTAACATCATCAACGTTGAGGAGGTGGGCTCCGAAGAAGTAAATAATGGTTCACTGTAGGATGAATTGTTTTGCTGAGAACTACAGAACCAAGCTGAGCTTGGTCATTAGTTACCGATTCATTATCTCTAATTTTTGGGACTCCTCTTGTTCATTTAGTGCAGGTAATTATTTTAGCTTTCAAAATGTTCGAATTTATGTTTCGTTTTAAAATTTTATCTAGTGTTCATCAATGTTATTTTGCCTTTGCAGTATTATTTCTGACACTATGCGTTTTTTTCTTGCTTGTTACATAGTTGTGTAGTCCTTATAATTTAGAGTCAAGAATTTGGTCAGGTCATATGTTTCATCTGTAGGAATCGAGGAATCACTTTATTTGACATATTACGTGTCGAATGGAGTTCAAGAAATAATTTTTTTTATTATTTTGTTACTGCAGTTAAAAGGCTGTTATATTTTACAGTTGTTTATTTATTTTATTTATTTATTTATTTCAACGGTACAACCATTTTCATGAAGTAACAATAATAGACAAGCAAAATTAATTAATACTAACAAAGTAGGATGATAATGCGAAAATTACACTTTATATAACAACAATAATAAATATAACAATTACGTAACAGGCAATAATTATTTATAGCAATATGTACATGACAACAACAATAAAAAAACCAACCAATCAATAACAATAGATACATTTGAAAAAAGTAATGCAATCAAGATGAGTAACAATAATGGTTTCGAGAGTTACACAATCTAAACCTTGCCATTAAAACACAGAAAAATATGAAACAATGCTACATTCTTTGTTCGATTGAGATCCTAAGAAATAATGTTGGCGATAGTCTTTCTAAATAGTGCTAGACTATCAGAGAAGAAGTTGACTTGGGGAGCTACTTGGTTTCCTCGTCTCTGGATTCGGGCCATGGTTCCATTTTGGAGACATGAAGTGCGGTAATAATCAAATAATAATAATAATAAGGGTGTTAATAATCAATTTAATATTTGTTAATTATATGGGCAACATTTGTTTATTGATTTATTTAATATAATGTGTTTTTATCTAATTATGATGAAAAGATGCCAAGTATAATAAAATGTAGCGAATATTTCTTTCAACAATAATGAGGCAAACAATAAAGTTTTACACGCATTGTTGGCTTCAGCCAATCAAACACTAGTTAATTAACCATTGTTGATGCGAGTCAATCAGAGGCGAGATAATCAACCGATGTTTACAACAGCCAATCAGAAGTCTTTCTTGGATAAATCTGTATTTCATATCGACCCAGTTACATGATCGCAACTATCATTATTAATGGTTTCTTATAGACTAAATTATTATTTAGTTATAAAAAAAAACAATAAACTCTCCCGTTATTTAGTTTGGTAAATAATGAAAGAAACACGATACACATTCGTAATGGACATTTAAAATACACAATTTTTTGAAGTTGTTATACAAAATGATAAACGTCTCTACTCAACTATTTTACAGCAAGTTTCTTTAATATTTTATTTTATTTTTTTTTTTACTCACATTCAATTTTATTTGATATATCCCGGTAACATTGGTGGCTAACAACCAAAACGTTTACTTTTTTAAAATCAAAAACCCCATGAGAGATCAACTTATTTCTTGATATTTCCCTATGAACAAAGAAAACAAAGAACAACCACTTCATTCATTAGGGGTTTCTTTGTACAGTACTTTATTAAGTGAAATAAGTTTTAGGAACCATTTACTATAATCTCTTTTAAATCAAAATATTCATAATACAATAATTTTTGTTATTATATTATTAACAATCGATGTAATTACCGCAATGAATTGGTTGGGGGTCGTCCATAAATTACGTCATCTGAAAATAGGGGGGGAGGGTCCAGATTGAAAATGACGGTAAGGTGATGTCCAAGGGGGGGGGGGGGTCGGCTTTGATATGACGTCATTTTAAATATGATGTTTTATATTAACTTTTAATAGTAAAACAATGATTTTTTTTTTTTTTAGGGAGAGGCGGAAAAATGCATTACGCACACAGGTGGCCAGCCTGTAGTGTGGGGCTCCCCTAAAAAACGGGTTTACCCACTAAAAAACCTCCTCTACTCTTTAGGAATCTAACCTGGAATTGTTTATCACATTACGTCAGGCTAGGCCTAAATTTGGCTTACGCCCGTCGGGCTCGCTCCTTATCCAGCCGCTCTATCAAGGGATCTGGGCCACTTCGCGGTCCAGATCGGTTTTCTTTTCCAGGAGGATGCCCCGGACGAACTGTGACAAACAATCCCAGTTGCCCTCATCCTCCAATATCTTTTGGCAGACCGAGTCCACCGAAAATGCACCAAATATTTGTGTGGCCTCCAGGCGGGGCCCTTCTCAACGGGGACAGCGGAAGAATGTGTGTTCCGCATCGTCGGGAACACCCGGGCAATAAATGCAGTCCGGTGAACCGGTCTTTCCCATCCGGTTCAGGTACGATCGAAAATAGCCGTGACCTGTCAAAAATTGGGTCAGGTAGTAGTCCACCTCCCCATGCCGCCGTTCCACCCATGGTTGGACCTGCTTGATAAGTCGCGCAGTCCATCGTCCTCGGGTGTCGTGCTCCCAGCTGTGTTGCCATTGCTGGAAGGTTCGGGAGCGCTCTTCTGTTCTTGCCGTGTCCTTGCCGATCTCGCCACGTCTCTGATGAATCGCTTTCCTCTCCCCTGCCAAGAGCTTGACAGGGATGACTCCGGCGACCACCAGGACGGCAGGCTCGGACACTGTCCGGTAGGCGGAACACACCCGGAGCGCAGCTTGACGCTGAACCCGGGCGAGTCGCAACCTGTAGCACTCCTTATCTAGAGCGCCTGCCCACACCTCTGCCCCGTAAAGGAGCACGGACTGGACCGCGGACATCAACAGACGTCTTCTGCTGGATCGGGGACCCCCGACATTGGCCATCAGCCTACTAAGGTGAGTAACTACCTTAGCGGCCTTGTCCGCCGTACGGAAGATCTGATCCCTCCAGCTTAACTTGGTGTCCACCATAACCCCAAGGTATTTGGCGGCACGAGTTGATGTGACCACCTCCCTTCCCACTCGAAACGGGACGACGGTGTCGATCCTCTTCTTCGTGAGAATCACGATCTCCGTCTTACTAAGAGCAAGCGAGAGACCGTGATCGGACATCCAGTTGTTGACAACCCGCATAACTCGGTTCAACTTTAGTTGGGCCAGCTCAACGTTGCGTGCAGCAATGAGAACTGCGACGTCATCGGCGTACCCAACCAAAGTGGTTTCCTCAGGCATCTCGGACCTCAGGAGGCTGTCATAGGCAACGTTCCAGAGATCCGGGCCGAGTATTGAACCTTGTGCGGCACCAGAAGTGACTTCCATCGTCCGCGTTCCGTCCCTCGTGTCATAGATCAGGCTTCGAGAGCGTAGATAATCCTCGATGAGCCGCAACAGATATGCAGGAATACGAAAGGTGTTACGAAGCGCATCCAACATATCGACCCACCTCGCCGAGTTGAAGGCATTCTTGACATCAAGCGTAACAAGAAGCACTAATCGGCGGGAGAAATGGTTGTGGCTCTCGGCTATCTCCACAGCTCTCTGAACTTCGGTGACAGCGTCGATCGTTGACCGTCCCTTTCTGAAGCCGTACTGACGGGGGCATAAGTCCCCGGCAGCTTCCACGGCAGAAGTCAGGCGGGAACGGATCAGCTTCTCGAACAGCTTCCCAGCCGTGTCCAACATGCAGAGAGGCCTGTGGGACGACGGCAGTTCGGGATCACCTTTGCCCTTGCTGATCAGTACAAGCCTGGCTGTTTTCCAGGGAGCCGGAAACACCCCTTCTACCAAACAGGCATTGTACATTCTCAACAACAAGTCAGCGTTGATTGAAAATACTTTCTTTAAAGCCTCACTGGGGATCCCGTCCGGGCCAGGAGCCTTGTTGCTCTTCAGGGAGAGAACGGAGGTTTCCAGCTCCTCGAAGGTGAAGAGTGGAACGTCCTCTACCCGTCCGAAGTCAACCGGCGGTAGCTGTGGATGTTCAGGAAACAACAATGATAAATTCTATCACAACTCAACTATTATAAAATAATTATCTATAAAATACATTAGACTATTTTAAGGCGTTATTTGATAGTTTATTTTTACATTGTGAAAGTCATTTTGGCTTTATTTCTGAAGGTAAATTCAGATCTAATTGGTCAATTTTTTTAGTTAATCATGTAGCATTTTAAAAAGCATTATTTTTTACTTAAAACGAGGTTTGTTAAAAATGACGTCATTTTTCCGAGAGGGGGGGGGGTCAGACAAATTATGATGGTAGGATGATTTTAGGGAGGGGGGGTCCAAAAATGGCCAAAAAGCGATGACGTAATTTATGGACGGCCCCTTGGAATATTGTAAAGAACCAAGCTGACTGCATGTTTACAATAACCGATACTACAACGATTGTACCGACGAATCATAGAAATGTTCCACTTTAGAAAGTACATGAAGTCATAGATATAGATGTAAGATGAAATAATATAAGCTTTATCGATAGGATCCTTCACCATATCATGTCTATTCCAAGCATTACTTGGGATTCGCCAAAACAATTTAAATATAACGGAGAATGATTGATGGAATTATTCGTAAAATAAATCCCGTTAAACATTCATTTTACACTGACTTAATTATTTTGTATATTTATACAACACAGGTAATGATTTTGGTTATATGCCTTATGTTTAGTAACTGTATTTTTTCTATGATTATTAAGCACTGACTTATATTTTAAAAGTTTCATTGTCTTCGATGTTGACGAAGTTAAGGATAAAGTTAGTTTGACTATTTGATTTGAAAACGAAATGAACAAAGTAGATTAAACGTAGGGACATTTAACTGTTTCGGTCAATTTGCAAGTAAATTAAAGTCGTTACCTATTTTAATGGTTGACTCTCAATTAAGGGAGTGGAAATTACACTAGTGATTGTAACAATACTAACTAAACACGGATTTAGTTACTTAGTAGGCGGTTGTAACCTACCAGTAATTTGTAAAAAAAAACAAAAAACATCATGTTCTCACAAATACAATAAGTATGGGTTCATATTTAATAGTATCATTTTATTAGTAAATAAAATTTAATAAAATATCAATCTTTTGAAAATTATAGGTGTTCTCGTTTTTCCGCTCACAACTTTATGGATGGCGCTAACGAGCTCTCAAACAACTGGAAAGAAAACCCAATTATTGTGGTGGAAACAATATGGCGACGGGACTGAGGATTGTGTGTTGTATTACTTGTCTCCGTCGAAATCAGAATTGTATTAAAGTAATTTATAGTTAAACTATTACTTTTTGAAAAGTTTTTGTTCAGTGCCATATGGAGGAGTGGGTTTCTATATTTTAAATTAAACAAAAGTAAATCCCTCCAGGAGTTATACTTTTACCAATTCTGGTTTAATAGATTTTGTTGTATATTAGAATATACTTAACACCAATAAAAAAGTATTTAATTTTTTTATTCCTTTAAGTGTATTTATCGAGTTATTGCTTCAAAATATGGATGAAATGCCGTATTTGTTTAGTACGAAAGATTAAACAGATTTATTTTTATCCAGTCCCACTTTTTTGACAATAAATAAAACATCTACTAAAACGTTAGTTGACAAGTATATCACTCTGCATTCCGGGGCTGAATCAAATCATGCAAATGCGTATAAAACTTGCATTTACTTGCAAATCGGCCCAAGTCGCTGGGGTCCATCCGGCTTCCGTTACATTTAATTTTTCATTTGCGTTCAACAGTTCTATTTTGAGTTATTTAAATTAATCTTGATTGTTATGTGAAATCTAATTTTTATCAGACGTCTTCAAACACGAGTTAAAGTAGTGTTTGTAAATTGGACATTTGAAGAGGACCAAACAGGAGTAAGCATTGTTTATGGCAACAGCTGTTGTCACTTGCAGGGTTGCCAACACACGTATGATTAGCATAAAACAGTCGTACCACAACTCAAACACGGTATGTTTTGAGCACCATTTCCCGCACTTTATCATACCGCTGAGTCTTTTCATATCGCTTATCCTTCATAAACCATTTTAACTCAGTGTTTTGTTGTTGTTTTTTGTTAAAAAATAAATTAAAATAATCATAGTTAAAAGATATAAATGTGTATATAACATATGTGGAAAATAAGCTTATGATTATAATTCACTGGTTTTAAAAATATTTTAAAGCCTTTCCTTTTCTTAGTTTTTATTGTGATTTGTACAGAATCAAGAAATGTTTTAACTAAGTCATCTTATGAATAAATTTGCAGATTTTTTGCGTTCAATCATGTTTTATTCTGCGATTTAACTAACGGTTGATTCAGTTCATTATTAAATTGCCGCTCTTCTACAATTGCCCGCATGACATGAGCCCATTGTAAGCCTAATTAGTGCGCTACAATATGGGTGTGGTAAATTAGTCCTCGATTTAATGTAAAAGCTTTGAATAAAGGAATTTTATAAAATTTATATTTTCTGATGTATTTACCAGTTTAAAATTATCATATGTACGTATCGTTTATGAACATATGTAATGTTACAATATCATAATTGGTGCTTATATAAAAAAACTAATATATTTTACAAAAACAATAAGTACTTAGCATATTGTACATAATGTTTAAAAATAAATATGTCAACGTTAATCTACCACCACACGTCTAACGTACACGTAACGTACTAACGTAACCAGTCTAGTAATCGAAACCTCTACAATCAGTTGAAAAGATATAAGTCAGTGGAAGATTGGGAAAACGATATTTAATAAATTTAGAAGCTTATGTGTTGATAAATTATTAAAAATAAAAATGAATTAACACTACGTTTCGATGTTCTGCTGAACAAGGTGTATATTAAATAATAGAAAAACTTAAAAACATTATAAAAAAACTCAAAAACATTTATAATTATGATTTTGCAGTGAAAGCATTGAGGGCACGCTTCATTTAAGTATAAGTCCTCGACCCGCTTAGTCGGGCGAAGATAAGGAAAAGTTTCAAAGTTCAAAATGAAAAAGTTCGAAAGAAGAAAGTTTCATATGTTAATGTTTTGTAGCATACAGATATTTCATACATTTATATAAACTTTGCATAAATTTCTAAGTATGATTAGTTTTTCTAAATGGGTCAGTATTAAAATTAACAGTGGCTCTTAGAGTCCGCATCATGAGAACCTAGTACCCGAGTATTCTATCAAATTCATTCATGTCAACTAAATTCATAATCTCAATAAAACTTTAAAAAGAACAATATTTAGTAGCATGGTGTTGAGTTTAAATGGTAACTAAAACAATTGACTTACCAATTTTGTCCAATGAGACCATTTGATTCAGACCCAATAATGCAAATGGAGTTGACTTTAATTTACTTGCAAATTGCTCCATCTAATTATACAGCCCCAAACCGGTGATTAATTAACCGGTGAACAATTTTGCTACCGGTACGATTAAATATCAGACCGCATTTCATTATTCAACTTAACAAAATAAAAGTTAATGACCTCGACCAAATGTATCTGATCGTTCCTTGAAAACAGCCGCGTTAATATTAGCTAATATAAAAAAAAATGTTTTTGGGGTGCAATCTCTTAATAATTCAATGTTGACAGTATTGAGATAAGATAGCTCCTGATTATGTATATATGGTAGCCACAGTAGATAGTGTGTTACACTCAAAGATGGTAACGACTATTTTTTTTTTCTAACTAATTAAAAATCGGATATAAAAAATATCGAACTGCATCCTTAGTAGATCCTTAGTTTAAATACTGTATTTACTATTGAGTTATGGCGATTTATTCACCTTTCACACTTAATTTTTCACACATAAAAATAAAACATATACAAAACTGTGGCCATGATTGTTTTTAATCATGTTCACAAAAAAAAAAAAAAACATTAATTTATCAAATTAATCCCTGAGGTCGAGTAGTCGTTGTTCCAACCCAAACAAAAGGCTTTCACTTCATTGTTGTCCGCGAGCCTCCATTCTTTTGTTATCACAATATTTTCTTTTCCGTCTATATAACATAAAGCAAACACAGCAAAACTAACAAAATCATGTTTGTTTTAGGTTTGGGAAGTTATTCGAAAGTATAATTACGAACACTTAGTTTCATTATGATATTTGCCATATGTTAATTATATACTAATTTAATAAATAACTAAACAAAATTGATAAAGAAACACCAATTCATGTTGTTTTATTGCATATGTCGTATTTTTTGTTATATATATCTTTGTTTTTTTTTTTTTTCAAATGACAAACAAACTATACATTTCCCTATTTATCGCCCTTTATGTTTAATAATTAATAGTTAACTGTGGTCAATACTTCTTCATACATGTAATTTAGAAACAAAGCTTACCATTTTAAAGTTGGTAGTCATATTGACTAGTAGGCTGCAGCTACATTTGTCGGGATTACCAAAGTCACAAGTTGTTAATTGGAAACCAGTCTACCTTGTTAATTGAACATTCTAAATATTTCTGTGTCATGTGGTTAACTTAAATTCACTACATGAAAAACTGCTCTTTTTTAATAGTCAATTTATAAAGACTTATAGTGTTTATAAATACTATTATTATAACACTTTAGAACTAATAACCTAAAACCAATAAAGTTTACTTTTTTATACAAAAGAAATTGAGATACTTCAGTTTAAAATGCAATCGTTATTTCTATCGGCCCTATTAGTATTAAAATTCACCTGCAAAACAGGAATATATTTTATAAGTCTTCAGTAATAACTATGTAAAATCACTCAGGTATATCTGCTATGTTGCGATACGATAGTTCACATCGATTCAATTAGAAGTGTACATCGGCTTCCATTATGGCTTCCACGATTGGATTTTTATGTATTTCGCTTGTAATGATGTTATGTTCACAAACTACTAATATAGTCCAAGTTTATTATTTTCTTGTAAAGTGTAATTTTATTGTAAAGTGAAAAGTTAATAGATGTAATGAATGGATCTTACCAATTCAGCTTCAATACTCTTGGCCCAGTACTGATTTTAGGGTAGAATAAAATAAAAAGGGAATTGAATTAAATAAATATTTTTCGGGTAATATCACTACTTGGTCTAGAAAAAAATACCTATTCCAGGCTGGATGATGATAAAAAAAGGAATTGTGTCAGTGCAAAAAATTATACGTTAACAATCTGGGAGCTGGATCAAGAAGAAGGGGTCTTGGTTTCTCCTGTGAGGTTCACACATGTTTTTGCATTGCTGAAATTCAGGGGTTCACATCTTGAAGCACAAACACTTTACACATACTCTAAATCTGATTAATTTGTGAACTTAATTTCTTAATATATTATATGAAATGTTTTAATTTGTTTTGTATTTCTTTTACATAGTAAAATTAATTAGGTTTGTGGATATTTTACTGAGATATTTATTTCACTATGAAAATTATTTAATTATACTAAATTTATTTCAGATGATATAATAAATTAGGAATCCAATATGTTGGTTATATTCTGAGGGGTGATATAGTGAAATAGGCTTAGGCTATATTAATATAAGATTAATAAGAGTACAAACACATGAAAATCATTTTTTAATATAAAATAATTTTTTGTCTTTATTAATTTACTCATTGAATTAAATGGAACAACAATATTCAACACATATTAAATAATTAAGTACTAAGGTTATGTATGAGGAGAATGAACGATTAAAACAAGATTATGTATGTGGAGTTTATTCATAAAAAATATTCCATATGGGATATTGAAAACGTTTAGAATTAATTGCTATCAGAGCAAAATTCAACTCTAATATTGCTGCAGTGAGAAATATTGGATTTCAATCATCGTCTGTTGTTGATGCTTGACAGATATGTTTCAAACTCGCATGAAATTTCAATTTTACTTAGTTAACCGCCTTCTACACAAGAAGCAATGCTACCTTTAGTATTTTTTTCAGCAGGGTAGAAAATTTCAATTCAGAATATCAATTGGCACTCCTCTAAATTTTATAATCTATCTCACTGTAAAACTTAACAAAAACAAAATATATCATTATAATTTTTATTGTAGTTGCCGAAAAGTGCAATAAAAATCTTAAAAAAGGAAAAAATTCTTCTGAGGTTTTGTTTTCATACAAAATATTTTCTAACCTATTTACCAGATAAATTCTATTCTTGTTTACACAATTACAATTACAATTACAGGGTGTTCGGGAAAAACGTTTAATAAATTCAGGAGCTTAAAACTTGGTATTTAGCTTAATTTTCTTTTAATCCATCCATTTATGGTAAAAATCTTTGTTATTGTAATTAATGTCAGCAAACCTGCATGTTTTTTCTAATGTTAATTATATTATGGAGAATAATAAACTCCTTTATTTACGGACAAATATTAATGAAACTTAGTATCCGTAGTAGACCATGGCTTCACATGGTCGAAATAATTTTTTATGCTAAAAATCCCTATATTTAGTGTTCCCCGAAGGCAGCATACCAGCATACCTTTCAATATATTAATTTATCATTTGGAAAATAGGCATAAATCTCCTTATTTTTATTAGCATATGATGACATTTTTTATACAGGTTCATCTGGTAAAAATTAATATTACTAATTTGAAAGTTTGATGAGTACTCAGGTCTCTTGCGTTGAGGGTATTTTGTCCATAACGTTCAAAAGAAGAAAAATGGCATTTATGTAGATTCTGAGTGTTGAATCCGTCCCAATTTAAAAACAAAGTACTTCTATTGAGTGAGTGCCAAATTCCAAAATGCCAGATTCCGAATGCCAAATTCGTGTGGCCGAGGTTATTAATTATACTTCAAAGTCATTTATTTCCTGTGGTCACATTTCTTCCGGTGTGACGTATCTACAAGTTTACCTCCGGAACTATAAACAACAAAAGCTGCCAATTCCACGAAAACAAACTCAATTTTCTGATATCAACATGTGTTATAATTTTTCCCCACACATACCTTTACAAATATTAAAATATTACTAAAAAAAACATTCATGTAAAAGTGAAATAAATAAGTGAAGTAAAGTATTTTTAGAAACAAAAATTGTTCTTTCACCATATTATAAGGGAAGAAGATTTTTATTTTTGTTCCAGGTGACACTTCAGCCAACGTTGGTGGTAAGAGCTCTCAGAGTTCACAGCTCAGCTCCAATTGATTAAAAGTTTTGGCGGTTGTTCGAATCTGTATTTGAGTGCAACATCTACATTGTTATAATGTTCAAATAGTTTATTTGGTTGGCAATAGAAAGTTTATCTTATTGATCATCAGTTCTGTTAAATTTGAAATCGATTTTAATATTTTAATATATTCGATATTTTAATATATCTTGAATGAAAAATATAAAATAGCAATACCAAGAGGTTATTAAAACAGTTACAATCCAAACAATTCAGATAAATAAATTAAATAAAACATTTACTATAACTGATCAAGATGGCTAGAGACGTAGCGTATAAAGATTTAGTACAAAGGCGTATAAAGAGGGTTTATGGTATCACTCTTAAGTAGTTGAAATGGAACACAAAGCGAAACTAGAAACCCAATAAGCGAAAGATTTTCCGGTTGCTTAACACAATGATTTATTTCATTCGTATATTAAATTGTGGTTTTTGACAATCCCACTTTATAATTGCAAAGTTTAAACTTATTACGGTTTGTAATTATTTATTCTTTATAAAACTGATAAGTACACTGAAACTTAATGAAACAATTTATCTTCCACATACCATGTTCAATACTGTAATGCCAACTCAGTTAACAATTATTCATACTTCGGAAATTAGGACCTGTAGATTTATATTCTATGGCAAATAATGTATTAGTAGCCTACAAGTCCCCTTACACCATGCCAGCTGTCAATGTCTAATATATCTCAGGAACCAATATTGGACATTGCTGACCACCCTGTATATTGTAACATCTGTCCCTGTACAGTAGACAGGAGTCATATGTCTCCATACATTCCCTCCTTCACACTATGCCAGCTATCAATGTCTAATATATCTCAGGAACCAATATTGGACAAACGGACATTGCTGACCACCCTGTATATTGTAACATCTGTCCCTGTACAGTAGACAGGAGTCATATGTCTCCATAAATTCCCTCCTTCACACTACGCCAGCTGTCAATGTCTAATATATCTCAGGAACCAATATTGGACAAATGGACTTTGCTGACCACCCTGTATATTGTAACATCTGTTCCTGTACAGTAGACAGGAGTCATATGTCTCCATACACGTCCTCTCTCACACCATGCCAGCTGTCAATGTCTAATATATCTCAGGAACCAATATTGGACAAATGGGCATTGCTGACACACCCTGTATATTGTAACATCTGTCCCTGTACAGTAGACAGGAGTCATATGTCTCCATACACGTCCTCTCTCACACCATGCCAGCTGTCAATGTCTAATATATCTCAGGAACCAATATTGGACAAATGGACATTGCTGACCACCCTGTATATTGTAACATCTGTCCCTGTACAGTAGACAGGAGTCATATGTCTCCATACACGTCCTCTCTCACACCATGCCAGCTGTCAATGTCTAATATATCTCAGGAACCAATATTGGACAAATGGACATTGCTGACACACCCTGTATATTGTAACATCTGTCCCTGTACAGTAGACAGGATTCATATGTCTCCATACACGTCCTCTCTCACACCATGCCAGCTGTCAATGTCTAATATATCTCAGGAACCAATATTGGACAAATGGACATTGCTGACCACCCTGTATATTGTAACATCTGTCCCTGTACAGTAGACAGGAGTCATATGTCTCCATACACGTCCTCTCTCACACCATGCCAGCTGTCAATGTCTAATATATCTCAGGAACCAATATTGGACAAATGGACATTGCTGACCACCCTGTATATTGTAACATCTGTCCCTGTACAGTAGACAGGAGTCATATGTCTCCATACACGTCCTCTCTCACACCATGCCAGCTCTCAATGTCTAATATATCTCAGGAACCAATATTGGACAAATGGACATTGCTGACCACCCTGGATATCGTAACATCTGCCACTGTACAGTAGACAGGAGTCATATGTCTCACTACATTCCCTCCTTCACACTATGCCAGCTGTCAATGTCTAATATATCTCAGGAACCAATATTGGACAAATGGACATTGCTGACACACCCTGTATATTGTAACATCTGTCCCTGTACAGTAGACAGGAGTCATATGTCTCCATACATTCCCTCTCACACCATGCCAGCTGTCAATGTCTAATATATCTCAGGAACAAATATTGGACAAATGGACATTGCTGACCACCCTGTATATTGTAACATCCGTCCCTGTACAGTAGACAGGAGTCATATGTCTCCATACACGTCCTCTCTCACACCATTCCAGCTGTCAATGTCTAATATATCTCAGGAACCAATATTGGACAAATGGACATTGCTGACCACCCTGTATATTGTAACATCAGTCCCTGTACAGTAGACAGGAGTCATATGTCTCCATACACGTCCTCTCTCACACCATGCCAGCTGTCAATGTCTAATATATCTCAGGAACCAATATTGGACAAATGGACATTGCTGACACACCCTGTATATTGTAACATCTTCCACTGTACAGTAGACAGGAGTCATATGTCTCCATACACGTCCTCTCTCACACCATGCCAGCTGTCAATGTCTAATATATCTCAGGAACCAATATTGGACAAATGGACATTGCTGACACACCCTGTATATTGTAACATCTTCCACTGTACGGTAGACAGGAGTCATATGTCTCCATACACGTCCTCTCTCACACCATGCCAGCTGTCAATGTCTAATATATCTCAGGAACCAATATTGGACAAATGGACATTGCTGACACACCCTGTATATTGTAACATCTGTCCCTGTACAGTAGACAGGAGTCATATGTCACCATACACGTCCTCTCTCACACCATGCCAGCTGTCAATGTCTAATATATCTCAGGAACCAATATTGGACAAATGGACATTGGTGACACACCCTGTATATTGTAACATCTTCCACTGTACAGTAGACAGGAGTCATATGTCTCCATACACGTCCTCTCTCACACCATGCCAGCTGTCAATGTCTAATATATCTCAGGAACCAATATTGGACAAATGGACATTGCTGACACACCCTGTATATTGTAACATCTTCCACTGTACAGTAGACAGAATCCATATGTCTCCATACACGTCCTCTCTCACACCATGCCAGCTGTCAATGTCTAATATATCTCAGGAACCAATATTGGACAAATGGACATTGCCGACACACCCTGTATATTGTAACATCTTCCACTGTACAGTAGACAGGAGTCATATGTCTCCATACACGTCCTCTCTCACACCATGCTAGCTGTCAATGTCTAATATATCTCAGGAACCAATATTGGACAAATGGACATTGCTGACACACCCTGTATATTGTAACATCTTCCACTGTACAGTAGACAGGAGTCATATGTCTCCATACACGTCCTCTCTCACACCATGCCAGCTGTCAATGTCTAATATATCTCAGGAACCAATATTGGACAAATGGACATTGCTGACACACCCTGTATATTGTAACATCTGTCCCTGTACAGTAGACAGGAGTCATATGTCTCCATACACGTCCTCTCTCACACCATGCCAGCTGTCAATGTCTAATATATCTCAGGAACCAATATTGGACAAATGGACATTGCTGACCACCCTGTATATTGTAACATCCGTCCCTGTACAGTAGACAGGAGTCATATGTCTCCATACACGTCCTCTCTCACACCATTCCAGCTGTCAATGTCTAATATATCTCAGGAACCAATATTGGACAAATGGACATTGCTGACCACCCTGTATATTGTAACATCTGTCCCTGTACAGTAGACAGGAGTCATATGTCTCCATACACGTCCTCTCTCACACCATGCCAGCTCTCAATGTCTAATATATCTCAGGAACCAATATTGGACAAATGGACATTGCTGACCACCCTGTATATTGTAACATCTGTCCCTGTACAGTAGACAGGAGTCATATGTCTCCATACACGTCCTCTCTCACACCATTCCAGCTGTCAATGTCTAATATATCTCAGGAACCAATATTGGACAAATGGACATTGCTGACCACCCTGTATATTGTAACATCTGTCCCTGTACAGTAGACAGGAGTCATATGTCTCCATACACGTCCTCTCTCACACCATGCCAGCTGTCAATGTCTAATATATCTCAGGAACCAATATTGAACATTGCTGACACACCCTGTACACTGTAACATCTGCCTCTGTACAGTAGACGATGGTTGTATTTCTCTATACACGTCTCCTGGCACAAACATATGAATTTTATATATATATTTTTTCACTTTTCAATATGCTCAACGGACCCAAAGTTTTAAGGAACTATATTATCAGTGGCTTAAAACTTGCCAAGGTACGGTATAAACTTGATTTACAATGATTTGATATAAGTGAAATCAAGTTGATGCCAGAAATCATAAATATCAGCACTTAAGTAATTCACATAAACAGTTTTAATTTAAAACTCGATAATCCTAGAGAATATAATACCTAAATTCGCCCAACTACTCATTATTGCCTAAATAGTTTACTTTTTAAACATATCAGTCATGTTTAGATCCATTTGATTAAAGTCCTTTATTATGTGCTTTGAAGGGTTGTGATAGGGTGTTTATAATGCAGTTCATCCGGGAACCCAATAATATTATTTCAAAATTTGGCTAATTTAATACTGTGGTCTTTACACTGTCATTTTTTAAATATTTATTACTGTCACAAATTTAATTATCACCACAATATAATTTAAGTGTACAGTAAATTGTTTGTACCCATTCAGTTTTTAATTGTATTACGATAATTTTTTTTTTCTTTTTTAAGAATACTATAAAGTATAATGCTAAGTATGATGCAATTCACTTTAATTTCATATACATTATATACATATTATACATACAATATAAAGACCACTCAATGGTCTACTAAATATAGTTTCTGGGCATTTTGGGTGGATGTCATTAAATTTTTATGTTAAACGTAAATAATTTACATACAACATAAGCATTGACTATAATACACTAACAAGAATAGACTTCTCATCCAATGAATTTTGTTTGATTCCTTGATTTTAGGTTTCGTGTACGGCGTGCCAGAGGAGTTGCAGTCGATGTTGTAATCATTCAGCTGGCTTCAAAGTTCTGCAAAACATGTTATCAAAGCATAAATATTACCATCAGCTATAAAATGTTTACATCCTTGGTTAAAAAGAGTGTAATAAAGATTTGCAAGTGTAATACATATGTCACTTTTACTTATATGTACGCCACGGAAGATCGAGCTTCCGTAAATTGGTTTCGAAGACTCCTCAAAATATTATGAGAAGTCTATTCACGGTAAAGAATTAATCTTTTAACATTTTAATTTCATTTGGAATTTGACTCTACTCCTGTAACCTGCCAATTGAAGATTCAGTTTTCCATTTGTATCGTTAATGAACAGTTAACACTTAAAAATTAGTGTTTGTAAGTCTATTTCAGATTCATGACAAAGAGGCTGGAGTCAAAAGGAGAAACGAAACCAAATAGGAGCCCTTATTGGATGGAAAATCCTCTAAAATAAGAGTGAATATTGATCACCCTGAGACTGGACCCAGGTTTTGATGTTGAGGTAAACTGATCACAGGAATCAAATGGAAAATAAAATTGTTTGTGTTTTGCTATTTGCTAAATTTGAGTTAGATATAAAATGTGTCTTTTTATTATATTGTTATTTCTAAGCTACTGTTAAAGAAATGAAATACCAGTAATGTATCGTAAAATACAAAAATTGTAGTGCGTAGTAAAAATCCAATTAGTTTTAACTCTACATAACATAGAACAAATTCATGACCTCACTATTATAAGACAAACATTTTACAATCTGAAATTAACGTTTTTAATATTTAATTATTTTCCTTGAAGCTGTGAATTTAGGTCTTATAATTTTGTTTATATTTCCCATTTTTTACCTACATTATCTTTAAAATCCATTTATTGTTCTAGGGATATTTGTATATGTAACAGTTTATAGTAAGCTTTAAGGTTCTAATATACCACAGTGTAATGCATTTGAATGTTTTGATGGTATTATTTCAATACCAAATTATATGAACTTGAGTTTGCAATTTCCGGGGTATATATTTCTTGGGTTTGCAATGAACAATTGGGTATATATTTCCGGTTTTGTTTGTGAATTTTTATTCAAATTATACAGAGTGTAAAAGAGCAGATCCACCCAATTGTTTTTTTTTTTTTTTTTTTTTTTTTTTTTTTTTAAGATAAACAAATATCGTTTGGAGGGTGATAGTAACTTTACACAAAGTACCTTTTGACGTTATCAAACATGTTTAGTCATGTTAAGGGGATGGCCCGCCAGGAGTTAGAAGAAAAAATTAAAAGTAAGCACAGATTTATATGTACATCAAATAAAAAGGTATCACTTGGCAGAATGTAATGTTGCAAATAGGACTTAAAATGGATGACCCAGACAGAAATGGTAGGCATTCAAAGTTTGTATTTAAATAATTTATTTATGTAAAAACTTAAAATGCAATAAATTTCTTAGTACTTGACCTTTTGACATCAGGTTTGTATCTAATTACTCCAAATGCAAAAACGTTTAAAATTATGTATAATGTGACAAGAGCCAAAACATATAAGACTTCATTGAGGGACGTCCCATATAGAGAATATCTTAATTGAACTTCTTTAGCCTCTGCCACGTCATACATCATTTTAAACGTATTTGCATGTGAAGTTATTAGCCAAAAACTTGACGTCAAAAGGTTAGGTACTAAGAACTTTATTGCCTTTTAATGGTTTACCCATACGAGTTTATTTTAAAGGGAAGTTTGAATGCCTACAATTTCCGCTTGGGTCATATATTTTAAGTTTTAATGTTCTTCTAACATGACTAAAATGTTTGATAATGTCAAAAGATACTTTGTGTTAAGTTACTATCATACCCAAAAACACAAAGTGTTGAGGGGTTGCCAAGTCCTAAAAATGTATGATATCAAAATTTCTTCCAAGTCAATGCCATTCGTTTTAAAATAGCTACTCGACAAATTGATTTGATCGTTTAATGCTTGCTAAACATTTTGTAAAACATTATTATTTTGTTTCGGGACCGTACTTGGCCAGCAGATGTACGTTTTTATCATTGAACCAAATATAAATTCAATATATTCCCATTGATCGTAATATATCCCCATTCGTAGAAGGTCTAACTTTGTTAATACATCTGCTGGCCAAGTACGGTCCCGAAATAAAATGATAATGTTTTACAAAATGTTTACCAAGCATTAAAAGATTAAATCAATTTGTCGAGTAGCTATTCTAAAACCAATGGCATTGACTTGGAAGAAATTTTGATATCATACATTTTTAGGACTTGGCAACCCCTCAACACTTTGTGTTTTTGGGTATGATATCATTATTTTTTATCATATTTGGGTTTTAACAATACAATTTTTAAGTAGGAAGAGAGTTTTAATTAAGTTTTAAAATTTAACAGAACACTATGTATTCGTTTGTCTGATTTTTAAACAGTATAGGTAAAAATGTGAGAGGAACACTGCAGTTGTTCATAGGATCGAATTTAGCTATTTAACTGCATTGCGAGATTGAAATACTAATTTATGGACCCCATGCTTAATGCTATACCCATGCTAATGCTGATACCCATGATTCGTAACGGAAGTGACAGGATTTATTAATTTGAAGGTCTCTTTAGTTTTGGTTACCCGCCTCCGAATTACTTTTTACGATTAAGATATATAGGAATAAAACAAAATATTGTAAAAGGCATATACGTTTGTGCACTGATGTTGATGTATCAAGTTTTATTGCTTCATATGTAGTGTTAAAAAATGTACGGTACTTGTACTCCCTAAAAAACTCTGCAAGTGAAATTTTCAAACTACATAGAAACATCTTTGAGTAAAGACAACCTAAGAATAACTGCAAGTAGGCATCACGAAAATGCGAGCCTGAATTTAAAACAGTGTTGCCGATTTGTACCGACCTATCCAGCTGTTGGCAGCTGTTATTAATTAATTACTGCAATAATAGGAAAACATGAAAACAAAACAAAACCGACAACATCGCTATAGCGAGACTATAGGTAAGATAGACCTAATAGGTAAGACTAAAATCACCTTCCAGCAGTTTAAATTTCCGAACTCGTAATTTCGTGGCGCCTAGTATACTACATGGCTGCTGTATAACTTTTTTGTGTTCTGGATACGAGATACGAGCGGTTTAAGACGAAAGTCAAGCTATATTGATTTAATATTGCACATCTGATTAAAAGAAGGGTAGAAACAATGATGATACGGACATGATTGTTATTAAGTTCCTTTATATTACTCTATTTTGAATATTTTGAAATATTATATTTAATATGAACATTAGTCAATCATCTAACTATAAATTATCAATCAAGGTAAATTGCAATGATAGCATATTGTGAATTTTTTAATAACTAACTGCAGCAACGCCTGTACATTGCGATTTATGAAACTCCCACAGTTTCTAGTTAAAAAATTCCGCTAGTAGCCTACAGTTTTTCAGGGAGTACAATAAGTAGGCCTACCAAGAATGTTTTGAACACTAGGCAGATTAAGCAATAAAAGTTGTTACATAATCACTGCACAAAAATTGTATTTTTTATGGGACTATCAGTTTGTTATCACTTAGGGGACCTGTCAACCGGGATTATTTCCTACCCAAGAAATGCGTTGTCCAAACATTCCATGGGAAATAGGGTGCTGCAACTCTAAAATTACGCCTTTTAATTTGATGAAGATTTGGCAAATATAACATCAGATTGTTACCAAATATTACGAAAGCTGAAAGCTACAACAGTTTAAATTATAAAAAATTCACTAGTTTTGAAGATAAAATATTTTATTTTCGAATGTACTTATACAGACAATTCAAATCAATATTGGCCATAAAACAATTTATTGGATTGGAGGAAAGCCAGCACAGTTTTAAGTAAAATAATTTTCTGTGTAAAACAATTTATAAATGTGAGCTGATGAAATAAATGAATATGATAGCAGTGTTTTGAGTTAGCTTCTTTTGAAACGAATTTAAATAATATTGTCAAACGCCTGCTTTGTTTACATTTTAAATTTATTAAGTGTAATCAAAGTGCGTTTTGGAAAACTCATATTTGTTTAATTTTGTGATATTTAAATTTAATAAACTTGATCTTTGCACACAAAGGTATGCACTATGTCGAGATAGGAAACTCCGTGCAAAGTTACATGGAATTCCTATTAGTAGTAAAGGCTGTAGCCCTGTCTAAAAATAAAACAAATGTTTGTTGTGCGTAGGAAACTATTTTTCTAACAATTTTAGGCTACTCTTGAAACCTTATATTTTATTTCACTGAGTGTTTTCGAGGTAAGCTCAGCGATTTTTACGAGTTCAACCGATGGAAAACCATAGGTTTAGTTACAGCCTTATTTTTGCTAATTTAGGAAGTGAAAATTTAGTATTCAGCTTCGTGTCTAGGCACGCGCCGTCTGTTTCGTTAGGTGGGGCTTGGCGGTGAGACATACGATCGAACGTGCCACTGGATTTCAGAAAACTCATAAGGATTATTATATATAAGAGGATTATTATATAAACTGGCTTATTGAAAGCCAGTAGAGTGAACTTTACCAACTTAATCTAAGAATGTCACCTGATTAAATTAATTAAATACGGTAACATATGTTTTTGCTCTTCTAAATTGTAATATTGAACGTCTTCTGTTTTGTTTACCTTTTAAAATTACGAAATTTAAACAATGTTGTTTTATAAAACTTATATTTTATGTTTTTTGTTATATATAAAGTTAATTAACTTTATCTTAGTACAAAAAGGTTTGCACTAGGTACATATACGAAGATTCCTGCAAAGTTTCGTGTGATTCCCATCAGTGATAAAGGCTGTAGCCTTGTCCAAATGTGCTTTTTGTGCGTAGGAAACTACATTTCTACATTTCCAACTTTTTTAGGCTACTTTTGAACGCATATATTTTATTTCACTGAGAGTTTTTAAAGTAAGTTTGGTGATTTTTAGTGCTTATTGACCCAGTTAAACGGATTGAAAACGATTTCCGAATTAATTATGGCCTATTTGTGCCCTTTTGAGAAGTGAAAATTGGCCGTATTCTGCTTCGTGTCTATATAGGCACGCGTCGTCTGCTTGGTTGGGTGGGACTTGGCGACGTGACACGACCGTGCCACTGGATCACCCTCCAAGCGTTACTTGTTTATCTTAACAAATAAAAAAATTAAAGGGGGGGGGGGGACTTGCACCCTGTATTGTCGTACATATGGACCAAGTTACATTTGAGATAGTCTTTTAATTACTCTTCGGGCTTCACCCAACTTGAAGAAAAATAAAAATGTTTATTTAGTATTTCATCATGTTACATTTATATCTATCATTAAGACAAAATAAATTAATATCACTATCATAATACAAGAACTATAGCTTCAGAAGTATATAGTTACGCGTGCTGTTATTTCCCAGGCCACAAGGATGTACATTGGTTGATTTGTCGTAGTATTTCTCTACTACTTTGTTTCATTGGTTGGTACAATGTACATTGGTTGATTGGTTGCTACAATGTACATTGGTTGATTTACCGTATGCATATCCCCTCCTCCCACATGCTCTTATCACCAAATCTAATGTACATGGACAGGTACATAGCTCATTTGTGTATTCACTTGTGTCTTGGTCATTAGCTACTACAATAATTGATCCATCAGTAGTATAGTATCATTATTTTTGTTCAACGAAAAATCTATAAAATTAACTATTTGTTTTATGTACGGTAAATCGCATGCAGAATAATTACTCAAAATTGAGTTTTAAAATTGACTATTTGAATTCCGGTTTCCGTTATTAGTTTTCTTAATTGAAGCGCTTACAATGTTATGCTACTTGATACCGTTTGTTTTATATGAAAATAAACATATAATAACCCGGAACCCTTTAAGGGCCCAAAAAATGTGTTATGTAAAATTTTAACAACTTTTGTATTATTGCACTATAATTTTTTTATATATCTCTTTTAATTTTAACAATTAATCTTAATTTCCATACTTAATTTGCGCACAATTGTGTACATGACGGTATTGATAAAGATCCATGAAGAAGATTTAAAAATTAATAACTTAATTTAAGTAAGATGAACATAAATCTTTATCAGATTTAACACAAACGTAATAATTATGTTCAACTATGTTTTTAAATATTTGTCTACAATTCAAAAAAGGTTTTATGTACCTTTTTATTGAAATGATATAGCTTTAAATGATGCATGTATTACAAAAATATAAAAACAAACTTCCTTAAAACCAAGTGTATTTAAAAAACCAATGCAAACATAAAAAATGTAGCATTTTTCGTTATTCAAGTGACACAATAGGTTAAACGTTTCGATAACTACTTTGTTCAGTCATATATGTGGTGTTTTATTTGTTCTACATAAACAAACACACTCCAATGTGAGTATTGTATAGTAAATATCACTGATTTGATAAATTAATTATATGGCGTTAGTTAAGAACACTCATGATGAACATCGTTTAATGTGTCATTTAATAATACCTAACAAAATAGAAAATTTTCAGACATCAAAGATAATTATTTATAGGGGTTTTTAAACTGATCTTAAATTATGAATAGCCCTTATAATGAATTATAGTAAACTATAAGCTATGATTAATATCAAAGTTAATTAACAGATAGAAATAAATTATTACTTCAGTTGTCATTTTATAATATTTTTGAAATATAATAAAACATTTTATTTTAGCATTTTGGTATTATAAAACAGGAAGCCATCTCATCTAAATTACCATCAACCCCCTAATCAAACAGCGTCTGTCAATCTAGTGACAGTTAATTAGACAGTACCAGGAGGACCGAGCGTTGCTCGGTGAAATATTAGTAAATTTAAATATCAGAATAAACTTTATTGACATTTAATATGCAGTACATAAACAGCTGTTACATTTCTTTTTGAAGTTCTGAATGTACTTCTTGTTTATATGTTGTTAATTCGTTGCCAACATGGCAACCCATAAGCCCAATGTTAAAATTTTGTAATTTTAAACTTTAATTTTTAGCAAAATTAGATTTTCCCTGGGGGCGAGTCCCATCTCAATCGTATTTTTAAGGTAAAACTAAGTTTATTCCAAAATTTGAAGGAAATCGTCGGAGCCGTTTTTGAGATAATTGTGCAAGCAAGCAAACAAGCAAACAAGCAAACATTGCTCGTATAAGAGTATAGGATTGTTACCATTACCCAACTAGCAATTCGGGCGGAATTTTAATTAATATGTTTAAAATTTATTGCATTTGACATGTAAATAAAATCCAAATGCATAAAATAACGTTTAAGTGTATTTTTATATCGTTGTTTTTTTTTTTTTTTTAGCAAATATCCCTATAGGGAATACGCTATTACTGTAGTAGCCATTGTAGGACTTAAGCCAAAGACCATGTTACTTTTAGCGAATATCCCTATAGGGAATACGCTATTGCCCGTAGTAGTCACAGTAAGACTTAAGCCCAGGACCATAGTACTTTTTTTATTTTATGAGTTCCCCAGAAGCCAAAAACACCATTCGTTTAAATTAACTTGGTATGAAAGTGTAAGACCAGGTCTATTTTCATGGGTTCTCGAACTAGCATGATGGGAAAGGGGTTTATGAGGCTTGAAAGGGGTCAAAAATGGGGTTTTGCCATTTTTGGACCTCAATTTTAAAAATTCAACAACTTTAACTGAAACTATTTAAAAGAGTTAAAAAAAGTTACTATTTTTAATTTTTAATTTGGCTTCACAGATTACGGAGAAAACCCAAAAAGAGATTTCCAATGTTATTCTAATGGGAAATTAGCAAGACCATGTCTCTCGCTTATTAATTGATATATCTAGGTTACATTTGGTATGTACATTCCAGGACTGGAGAAAACTGCTGTAATGTAATAGACAAGGGCTGTTTCATTAGCGGGTAAAACGATGTAAAAATTAGTACTCAAAACGTCACTTGCCTGATCAGCTGGTACATGTTATTCTTATGGACATCAGATTGATTACGTCACCGGCCTGACTCAAAAGCGGCATTTTCCAACATCAAAGGAATGAAACAGCCCCTCTTTTGTTCGTATGTTCTCCGCAGTCCTGTGTACATTCACTTGGTAGGGTTTAACTGATATTTGCTTACAACGCCCACATGGCGGCAAACCTACACACTCACTTCCATGGGGTTTTGGGGAAAATTAAAGAGCCGAATATTGATACAATTTGATTTTTAACTTATCTAACCATTACATTCACTAGCAAGTAACATTTTATACTTGCTCACAAATTCACAAATTCTTTTTGAATTCGCTGAGTACGCTGTGACGGGGATAGTTATAGTTCTTGTAGCTTGTTTTGTTAAGATAAACATCAATTGTCATAATTACTTTCTCTTTTTACATATATGAAATTATATGGTTACTTTTTCACAAAAACCGTCATTCATAGTGTGCCAAGTTAGTTCAGTGACTCAAAATTTGTCTTTCTGTAGTTACTTCTTTTTTGTTGCTTAACGACACTCATGAAGAAGGAAGAAAGAAGAAAACAATTAAAAAATAATTAAAATTAATGGAAGAGTTATCTGAGTGATTAATTAATAAAAATTTACTTAGTGAAAAAATTGAGAAATGTATACTTTTAAAACGTAGATAATGTAACAACCTGTTTTGTAAATTCCCATAGTTAAAGTTGTCAGTGAACGCTAATTATTATTATTGTTATTAATGTTATATAAATTCCTATTCTATCTCATGTATATATATGACAATGATACGTATAAAAATAATTACAAATCTGAAATGAAGAAGATTTCTCGAATTAACTAGACCAAGCTATATTTTAATTAAAATACAGATGTGTTAGTAATAAAGACATAGGATGATTCAGAAAGAAACTCTACCGATCCTAGAGCCTTGACAATTTGGCACGGAAACTGGATTGGTTGGAAACTTTTAAATGTATCGAAGATTATTGTATTCTCTCACTTGAACTGCGATAAAAGTATTAAAAGTTAATTCTATTTTATGGGTAATTTAAGTGATAAAATAATATGATTCAGCAGTGAATGTTTATTACATGTTTTATCCCTGGAGAGTTAATTTTTCTAATTGGTTTCTCTCTTTGTCTGGAAAACTGAAGCTCTTGGAAAAAGGGTTTTAATGATTTGTAGCTTTCTTTATTAAAACATTTCAATATTTATATAAAACTATATTGTAACATAAAACCCGTTTTGAATTCGTTCGTTTAAGAAAATGTTTAATCCATACTGTTGGTTTAACTGACGCCTTGAAATTTTAGACCAACATCTACGTGGTAAATAATTTGTAGTAACAAATTACTTACCATAAAATGATTATTATGTTTCTATAGTAAAAACAACTTTTTAACCTGTGAGGGTAGGTACCAAAGTGACAAAGGGATGCTATCGCGTGGGGATTCCTCAGTAACATCATCAACGTTGAGGAGGTGGGCTATGAAGAAGTAAATAATGGTTTACTGTAGGATGAATTGTTTTTCCGCGAACTACAGAACCAAGTTGAGCTTGGTCATTAGTTACCGATTCATTATCTGTGATGTTTGGGACTCCTCTTTTTCATTTAGTGTGGGTAATTGTTTTAGCTTCCAAAATGTTCGATTTTTGTTTTGTTTTAAAATTAAATCTTGTGTTCTTCAAGTGTGTTATTATTATTTTTTTTACATTTTTACTTATTTGTTAATTGGTTGTTTAGTAAAAGTATCATCTATATGCAATAAATTGGTCAGGTCATACGTTACTGACAATAGGGGTAATTGTAGATGTTTCATCCGTAGAAATCAAGGAATTATTTTCTGTCACATACTACGTGTCGAAGAAAGTTCAAGAATATTTTTTAATTTATATTTTGTTACAGGAGTTTAAAACTATTATAGCTTATCAGCAGTTAAAAATCCGGTTTAATATTTGTTGATAATATTGTTCATATCTGTTTATTTACTCC
Organism: Neoaliturus tenellus; assembly: GCA_030545055.2. Lineage (NCBI taxonomy): Eukaryota > Metazoa > Arthropoda > Insecta > Hemiptera > Cicadellidae > Neoaliturus > Neoaliturus tenellus. The sequence continues at coordinate 121,013 of JAQYXR010000139.1, forward strand.
ATTAATATAATGCGATTACGTCTAATTAGAATGAATCAATTCCAAGTATATAGAAAATATTTCCTTCAACTACAATGATTCAAATAATGAAGTTTACACGCATTGTTGGCATCAGATAATCAAACATTAGTTAATTAACCATTGTTGTTGCGAGCCAACCAGAGGCGAACCGATGTTTACAACAGCCAATCAGAAGTTGTTCTTGGATCAGTTACACGACCGCCTCCAACATTGTTTAAGGTTACACGTCATAGAATAATGTTTGTTTGTTAAATATTGGAAGAAAATTGATCAATAAACATTTCAAATACACAAATTGGTGAAGTTATCATACAAAAAGATAAACCTCTTTACACAACTATTTTTAATAACTTCTTTTGAAAATATTTATACCATTTTTTTACTCTAGTGGTTTCATCATGTACTATAAACGCTTTTAAGGGAATATGACCCACCTCATCACATTTTTGTAGCGGTATTGTCAACAATGTCAAGACGCTACTAAGAGTAATTTCAGATAGTAAAACTACTAGCAGGCTAGCTCTAATATGTGCACGCAATTAATAGAGTTATGGCATACACTACACTGATTAAAATTTATCCAAAATATAAAAATTAAATGATTCGATCCCAATCCCACGTGAAATTACGTCATATTGGCTTTTACTTACCTTGTAGTACTGACGGAGTTCCAAAAGAAAAGACTTGTTTAACTAGTGGTTTGAAAGCAATTGCTTGAACGAGACGTAGGCCTATCTTTTTTCAATAAACCTACCAAGGTGAAGCAATTAGAATTTGATAATTAGTTACTAGATGTAATAAAAACAATAGACAGTAAATATTGATAAAATCATAAATTAAATTATCCATTATTGTAAAGAAAATGATAAAATATAATTTGTAGTTAATTCTATTGTATGGACACTATCAAAATGTGAGGATGCAAATGGGTTATTTTTAAGCATAAACATTCACTTAACTATTAGCAAGAGCAATCTGAATAACAAAATAATTGTTTCAGGACCGAGCTGGAAGATCAACCCATCACAGCGACACCGCCTCGAGTTATCAATGTCCGAGGTCGTTACTGCCCATCAAGGTCGCTGATAAGAGTCGTTTCCTGTTATCACCTGTCCACACCCTCACAGTAGTGTCCAACCGTTTATTTGTAACTGTTATTCCTCCCCAGCTGTGTAAAATGGAACTGATATTCGGTTAAGCTTTAAACGTTTTATTAAATTTGTGAAAATTCGCTATATTATATTAAAATATTTTCGTAAATACTTAAACTATGTTTTTTATAAAATGTTATATTTTATTCTAATTATCTCAAGTTTATTAACATACAAAAATTGTATTACTCTGTATTTTATCAGGCGTTTTAACCAGTGTTTATATATTTCAGATCAAACGAATAAACCATTTTCTCAATAATCAGAATAGTATTACATCAAATCAAAATGATCAGTTCATGGCAAATGGATATTTCATTTTCATGAAATAAAGCAATAATAAGCAATATATACTAGTAAGCAAAGTATACAAAATTTAAATAGGATTAAGGGCTACAATGTTAAAAACGTATATGAAAATTCATAATGTTGTGTGCATTCAGTAATACATTGTTTGTTAATCAAAAAAAAGATTTAGTTCTTTAAACTACTTTTTAGTCTTTAGCTTTTATATTATTTTTCCTCTGTTTTTTTAGTTTTTTTGTCTTCAAAATACAATAGAAATAAATACTAGGAGTGAAGTTTTGATTATGTAATACAAACCACAATGAATTTAGGATCCATGATAGAGATTTCTGATGTACGATTTCCCGATCACATGTACAAAGATTTGACCAGTAATATTCATCTATACTGATGTTTATGCTGTTTTGAAAACTACATTAAAAGAAGCCACCAATGTTAAAAATTATATAGGGTGTTCAGAAAAAATGTTCCAATAAGGTTATTATACACATTAAAATAAGCAAAAAAGTTCCTATAGACATAGTCCTAAAACGCTTCGTTAACAATTTCAATAAATCTTATAGAAAGCTCTTAAATGGTAGGCCTACACCTTTGAGGTTTTCATTGAATATATAGAGCAATGGTTATCTGTATGGCTATCTTTGTATGTGTTGTTATGATAATTGTAAATTTTTGAAATAAAGGATTTATATTTATTATTTTTTTTATTTATTTTAATGTATAAAAACTAAACCAGTATTAGTTGATCGTATCGTAAAATGTAATATTAATTGTAAATATTATTCGAAAAGTGTAATTTGTAATGGAGCATGTCTATATCATGAAGAGCGTAGTTTAGCAGACGAGGTGGCCTTTTCATGTTCCGCGAACCGTCACAAAAGCTATTGTGTGACGAGCTCGATATGAAAATGAAAATGTATTCCACTGCTATGAGATGGCGGATGGTCCATGAAATTACATCAGAATGGGAAGCTGTGTTTATTTTTTCTATTATCATGATGCAGCTTCGTGATGGTAAATTATTTAATCTAAAACCATGTTAGTAATTAACTTTTTTTTATAAAAACTCATGAAAATAATTAAAATCATCCGTTTTTTTAGTATTGAAAAACCAATAAAATATTTCCAACCATCAAAAAACTCGGTTTAAGCATAAAAATATATAATAAATGTTGAAATGTATTTACTTAGACTAAAAAAATTGAATTCAAATTCCATTTATCAACAAACTTATATTTTCCCTTTGAAAATTAACGTAGAACAACTAATTTATTTATTAAATTCATAAATTTGAAGATCTATTTATGATATCTAATAAACGATTTATACAATCCAAAAATGATACTTTGTTTTTATAATTTGTATAATCACAATTCAAAGTGACTTAAAATCTAGGGAGAGATTTCTATAACTGATTAAGTAAAAATTTTAAAACTAAAACTACATAAATGAAAAGTGTTTGTTTTATTTTCTTGAAAGCTAACATGGATTAATGACTTGGCTGGACGGTAGACTAATCAATTTCTTCCAGAAACCTATGTCTGACAGCTCTAGTGCCAATCGCAAACTGGACTGAGGGTAAAGAACAAGCAATAATAGCTGCTGATTAATGCACCATGCAAATTATTTATTTCGTGTTGATAATTCCTTATTAAAAAGAATTTTTAATTTCAATACCATTCCAAACCTGTTGTAGAATAAACATACCAGTAGAAATATGAAGTGGGGGGTGGCAGAATCAGATTATGGCTTGAAAACGCTTTTGACTATCTTTATTATATTTATATACCTGTTGAAGATATATCTATTTTCATTTATCTTCATTTACTTGTTGAAGATTCATATATCTTCATTATATACACATTGAAGCAGTACTATAATATGATTAGACATATTCTTGTCATGTAATAAAATCATCGACCATGTACACTACGTGAGTAGATTTCCGGCAGAGTAATACTATTTTCAGCCGATGACAGAAATAGTCATTTAGTATGTTAATTACCAGAGATGAAAAGTATTTGTCAAACCATTATCTCACACTTACTTAAATATTTTTTAATCTACAATTTGTTATGATGTGATGACGTGCTTTTTGCAGTACGAATATTTTAAAATATTCTGAAAATGAGAAAAAAACTGGCTCTACTTTGTACAAAACACTTTTGTACTGGCACAGCATACAAAAAACGTGGCCCAAATTTCTATATTAACCAAATGGATTATAGAAGAAGTCTACTCCCACTCAGATTTTTAGTCTCTCGTGAACTATTATTTGAAATTTCATGGTTAATGAAACTGATAATATAAAATGAGTATTGGCAACGGTAATATGATGGTATTTGTATTTTTTAATTCATTTTAACCTACTTTATTGATAGTTTTTTATAGTTTTTATCAATGATTTTCCTTCATTAATTTCTTGACGAAACTACTCTTTATGGTGATGACACAACATTCTTCACTAGGGGTCCTAGCTTAAATTATGCGTTATATCAAAGTTATGTTAAAACTGATAGAGCTAAGGAATAGTTAAATCTAACTATGGAATAATTAATTATCTTAAAACTGTCAAAATGTGTTTGAAATCAAAGTAACCAGCCAAGAAAATATATCTGTTAAATTGTTAGGTGTTCACATCGATCAAAGGTTAGATTAAATAGAGCTCATGAACTTCTTACGTGGTAAAGTGCCTCGAACTGATTTTTTTTTTCTAAAAAAATTCAAAGCAATGATAGGGTGGATTTGCTGCTTTTTTTGTTATTATGATTTTTTATTATCACTTATAATATGGAAATCTACTCTGGGGAATCTCTGTCGGAGCCAAAAATGTTCTTAAAAGGCAAAAAACAGCCATTATATCTATTTTGGGACTCAGCCCTCAGGACGTGTAGGGAACATTTTAAATCTCTTCAAAGTTTACGCTCCCAAGTATTTACATTTTTAATTCCCTGTTCAAATGTTAAGGAAAACATCAACCACCTTATTAAACAGTCAGATATCCAAAATCATAAGACAAGATTTTATGTCATTTGTGTGTGTATATCTTTATGTTTATGTGACATGATCATATGATTAAATTTAGCATTAGGTTGATTTAGTCGATACAAAAAATAAAATTATATATATATATATATATATATATATATATATATATATATATATATATATATATATATATATATATATATATATATATATATATATATGAGTAGATAGTATCATGTTGGTTCTGGCTCACTTTTGGAGACAATCAAAAATCAAACAATTTTCACAGTTTTTTTATACAATTATGCAATATTTTTGCCACTTTTTGGCCAATTTTCAGCTTTTGTCAAATTGTCATAAAAAATATGCAATTTTAATGAAATTTTTAACAAATATGCCTAAATTTTCTACAAAATAAAATTTTTTTAAAAACAAGTAAAATTATCACATTTTATAAGTATTTTTTCAATAAAATTAATAGTCGACTTTTCATAAGGTAATTTAAAATTTTAATAGTATTTTTTCAATAAAATTTGATTTTTTTTAAAATAAGTAAAATTAAGGTTTAGTATCAATAATATTGTAATAATTATTCAAATTTAACTAAAGCAGTTTCTTTATCATCAAAAGTCTTAATATCAGTGACAATTAAATATGTAAATCTTTTTTATTTAATTCTTTAATCGATTTATCATCAATTACATTAGTAAATCTTTTTGGGAAATGTACTTTACATTTTTCTAATTCAACAATAATTGTATATCCATATTTATCTTTAATTCTTTCAAATTTTTCAATTTTATATTTTTTATTTAAATTTAAACTTTTTAATGGTTTATATTCTTTAAATCTTAATTCTCCAACATTATTAATTTCTTCTAGCAGATCCATTTATATAGGAAAAAATATCACAAACTTGTTTGTGATAGATATGTTAAAAAGTCATTATCATAATTAGGTTTTATACAAAAATCCATATTTAAGTATTTAAAAATCATAGGTAATAATTTTTTGTATGATATATTACTTTTCTTAAAACATAAATATTTATTAAAAAATAGTGTAATTTTTTCTTTATCTTCATTATTCAATTCAAAATCAATATTGTATATTTTGTTTAAAAATTGATAGTAAAATATCCAATTTGTATAATTCCTTTGTTTTAAAAATAATTTTATATTCTTAGGTGTTATTTCAAAATGATTGGAAATACATAAAATATATAATTCATTAATTAATTGTTGTGTTTTATATGGTTGAAAATGGTTAAATTCTCTTAAAATATGTTTAAGATGTTTATTCTTATTACTTTTTCTCTTAATCTTTTTTTCATAAATAATTCTTTTACATATATTACATCCTACATAATTTCCAATAATAGTAAAATTAGTTTGATTATGACATCTATAACACATATCCATTTATTTAAAAAAAATTATACATAAATGAATGAACCAATTCATTGTCACAAATGTAAGAAAAAAACTAAAAATATTAATCCACAAATTGTTGAAATGAAAAATGGATTATATAGAATTGCTACTAAATGTTCAATTTGTAAAACAAATAAAAGTAACATTTTGAAAAAAGAAGTTAAACCTATAATTAAAAAAGAATTAACTAAAAATGAACAAATAATTGAAGCAAATGAAATTCATGCTCCAATTAGAAAGAAATTTTTAAAAAGAAAAATAATTACATTAGGTATTGATGATTTATGGGCAGCAGATTTAATTATAATGAAAAATTATGAAAAAGAAAATGATGGTTATAAATATATGTTAAATGTTATAGATACTTTCTCAAAATATGTTTGGTCAAAACCATTAAAGAAAAAAGATGGAAAAACAGTTTCTAAAGCATTTGAAGAAATAATTAAGGATGCAATTAAAATTAATCATTAATCACCTAATCTTTTACATACAGATAAAGGATTAGAATTTATCAATAAAGATTTTAATGAAATATTAAATAAATATGATATTAAATTGTATCATACAGAAAATGAAGAAAAATCAAGTATAATAGAAAGGTACAATAGAACACAAAATGAAAAAATGAAAATACAATTTGAAATTAATAAAAATTATAGATGGATAAATATTTTACCAAAAATTGTTAAAGAATATAATAATTCATATCATTCAACAATTAAAATGAAACCAATTGAAGTAAATAAAAATAATGAAAAGGATTTATTAGATACTGTTTTTAAATATAAACCACCAAAAATAATAACCAAATCAAAATTTAAATAAATGATAGAGTTAGAATTGGAAATAAAAAATCAACATTTTCTAATAAATATAAAAATAATTGGTCTAGAGAAATATTTATAATTTCTAAAATTAATAATACAAATCCAGTTACTTATAGTATAAAAGATCAAAATAATGAAGATATTATTGGAAATTTTTATGAATATGAATTGAAAAAAACCAATTTGTAAATTTTATTTTATATAAATGGAAAAGATATGTTTAAGGTGTAAATTATATAAAGATATATCTAAATTTTATAAAGACAAAAATACTAAAGATGGGTTATATTATTATTGTAAAGAATGTAAGGATGTGTATTATAAAAAATTATATGATAGTATTAAAGTTATTGAATTAAATGAAAAACAATGTCATAAATGTAAAGAAATTAAAGATATTTCAAATTTTAATAATTATCATTATAGTAAAGATAGAAAAAATACAATTTGTATACAATGTATTAGAGAAATGTTTTTAAAACCACAATTTTGTGAATGTGGAAGAAATATTAAATGGACTAATAATTATTTAAGACATTTAGAAACTAAGATTCATGAAAAAAATATAACAAAATTAGAAAATTTAAAAATACTAGGGGGGCCCGTGCGCAAATTGCGCATTTTATGATTCTGTATGAGATAAACTAACCTAAAGTACATGTATGTTGGTTATTAAATGACAGAGATCTATGTTTGTTTACTATCTGGCTTTAAAATTCATGTGAAGGTAATCAGCTGTTAAATTTAAAATTCACATTAAAGAAAATTCAATAAAAGTTGGTCAACATTTTAAAGCGCCATCTAGAAATAAATCAAAGGCGAGGGGGGCAAAGCCCGAAACAATATGACCTTTTTAATTACGATTCGTCACTGCGGTATATCCTAAGCTTTAAAATGAAACCTCAATCTTAAAAATCGGTTCAGTAGGTCAAGAGAAAAAGGGACGTAACAGACAAAACCCTTATAGAAATAAGAAGATAGATGATAAAAATAATAATTTTACTTGTTTTTTAAAAAGTTTAAATTTTATTGAAAAAATACTCTAGAAAACTTAAATTGACTTATAAAAAGTTGACTATTGATTTTATTGAAAAAATACTCTAGAAAATTTTAATTAACTTGTGAAAAGTTGACTATTGATTGAAAAATTACAATTTAAACTATAAATTACCTAGAAAAAAGTGGAAAAACTTCTCATATTTTTAAGAGTTTTATTTCTAAGTAAAAATTATTTCTAATAAATGGAACGAACAAATAAAAATAGTAATTGTCCTTATTGTAATAAAAATATATTATATAAAAATTATGATAGACATTATAACTCAACTAAACATTTATTAAATAAACAAAAATATGATAATAAAATATTTGAATTAAAACATTGGTGTAAAAAAAATAATATATATAATTATAAAAATAAAACTTTAGATGAATTGACAAATATTAAAGAAACATTTGATCTTACAAATTATTCATTATTTAATATAGAAAAATTAAATGAAATTGCAAAAAAATTATCTGTCAGAAATTATGAAAATTTATCTAGAGATGAACTAATTAAAAGATTAAACAAAATTAAAGAAAATCCAAATAATTTAAGATATAGATCATTAAAATATATTCAAAATTTAGCAATTAAAAATAGTATTAAATTGTTAATAAAACTAGAAATGAATTGATTGGATTATTAAATGATTATTTTAAAAATAAACCAATTCCAAAAGAAAATATAATAAATATTCAAGAAGCTTCGTCATTAAAAGGATATTTTCAAGATTATATTTTAACAAATTCAAATGATGATTTAGATATTAATGATTATTTAGAAACTCAAAGAAATGAAATAAAAAAATTGATAGAAAAACAAAAATTCAAAAATATTAAAGGACAGATGGCTTTAGAATGCGAATATGAAAGAAAATTAATAAATGGTAAAATTCAAAATAGTAATATGTATTTTTGTATAAAAAGTTCAGATATTTTAAATATAGATGATTTTATTGATGATCAATTTAAGAAATTAATAGTTAGAGAACAACTAAATCAACCATCAAAAGGCTCTGGTTGGTCATTAAAAAGATGTGTTGAATTAAATCTAAAATTATCTAAAAATAATTCATTAAATGCTGGATCATATATAGAATTACCAAATGAAATTAAGAATAAAAAATGTTGTGTAAATTTTAAAAATAAAGATGAATATTGTTTTATTTATGCAATTAGATGTGCTATTGATAAACCAAACAAAAATGCTGAAAGAGTTAAACAATACCAAAAATATATAAATGATGATATTTTTAAAGGTTTTGATTATCCAATAACATTAAAAGATATTAAATTATTTGAAAAAAGATCATTTGATTCTAAATATAATTATCCATCAATGTCAATAAATATTTATAGAATTGATGAAGATGAAAAAATAGTGCCATTACAAATATCTGAACATTATAATACAAAACTAGAAATTGATTTATTATATTATAAAATTGGTAATAATTCTCATTATATATTGATTACAGATTTAAGTAAGTTAGTATCTAAGCAATTAACACAAAAAAATACAAATAAAAAATATATTTGTAGAAGATGTTTAACTCATTTCTACAAAAACAAAGACTTAAATAATCATTTAGAAATATGTAAATCATTAGAACCTTGTAGACCTATAATGCCATTTAAAGGTCAAACTGTAAGTTTTAAAAATTATTATAAAAAGTTTGAACATCCATATGTAATTTATATGGATTTTGAAAGTATATTAGAAAAGATTGATAATTGTAAAAACAATCCAAATTGTTCATATACAAATAAAATTCAAAGACATAAACCATATGGATTTACAATTTATTTAGTATCTAGAGTAACTAATAAAATGTATAAACCTATTTGTTATAGAGCAAAAACTGAAGAGGAATTAATAAATGTACCAAATAAATTATTTGAATATTTAGATGAAATTTCAAAATATATAGCTAAAAAATAAAATTCAAAAAATAAAAAGCCTATGAATTTAACTAATGAAGAAGAAATTAATTATCAGAAAACAAATATTTGTCATATTTGTGAAAAAATTGGTTTTGATAATGATAAAAGAATAAAAGTAAGAGATCATTGCCATTTAACAGGAAAATTTAGGGGTGCTGCACATTTAAATTGTAATTTAAATCTAAAATTCCCTCAAAATATTCCTATATTCTGTCATAATAGTTCAAATTATGATACACATTTGTTTATAAAAGAATTAGCTAAAAAATATGGTAAAATTGATTTGTTAGCCAATACAGATGAAAAATATATAAACTATTCAGTAAATTCTGGTTATGGTTATGAATTTGAAGGTGATAAACCTAGAAAATTTATAAAATTCTCATTTGTAGATACATTTAGATTTATGGCTACATCAATTGAAAAATAAGCTAAAAATCTTAAAGAATTTAAGCATATAAATAAATTTATAAAAGAAAATGATATAATTGAATATGATAATGAAACTTTAAAAATATTAACTTCTAAAGGTGTATTTCCATATGAATTTATTGATAATGTTAAAAAATTAAACTATGATAAAATATTAGAAAAAGATCAATTTTATAGTTGTTTAACTAATGAAAATATAAGTGATGATGATTATAAACATTATATAAAAGTTTGGAATAAATTAAAAGTAAAAACATTAGGTAATTATTCAGATTTATATAATATTCAAGATGCTATTTTATTAGCTGATATATTTGAAAATTTTAGATCTGTTTGTTTGAAAAATTACCAATTAGATCCAGCACATTATCTAACATCACCATCATTAGCTTGGGATTCTATGTTAAAATTAACAAAAATTAAACTAGAATTAATAAGTGATTATAATATGTATTTAATGATTGAAAAAGGTATTAGAGGTGGTATTTCACAATGTATAACTAGATATTGTAAAGCAAACAATAAATATACAAAAAAGTATGATAAAACAAAACCTGAAAATTATATGTTATATGTAGATGCAAATAATTTATATGGATGGGCTTTAATTCAAAAATTACCTTATAAAGATATAACATGGATGAATCCTAATGCATATACATTAAATGAATGGGAAGAAACAATATTAGAATTAGATGAAAATGCTGAATATGGATATATATTAGATGTTGATTTAGAATATCCTATTGAATTACATGAAAAAGATTTAGCATTAGCACCTGAACATTATAATAATAAGCTTTGTACAACATTATTTGATAAGAAAGATTATGTTATTCATTCAAGAAATTTAAAATATTATCTACAAAAAGGATTAAAATTAAAGAAAGTTAATAGAGTTATAGCATTTGATCAAGATGATTATATGAAAAAATATATTGAATTAAATACCAAATTAAGATCCAAATCAACATCAGATTTTGAAAAAGACTTTTTTAAATTGATGAATAATAGTGTTTTTGGAAAAACTATGGAAAATGTTAGAAATAGATGTGATATTAAATTAGGTGACGAAAAGTTTTCATTAAAACAAGCAAAAAACCTAATTTTAAAACATTTAGTATATTTGATAAAGACTGTATTGCTTCACATATGATAAAAGAAAAGGTTAAGTTTGATAAACCAATCTATATAGGATTTTCAGTACTTGATTTATCAAAATTACATATGTATCAATTTTATTATGAAAAATTAAAGAAGTTTGATCCAAATATAAGGTTATTATATATGGACACAGACAGTTATTTTATAGAATTTAAAAAGGATCCATATAAAATTATTAAAGAAAATATTAATGAATTTGATACAAGTGATTATAAGAAAGAACATGAATGCTATAGTGAAAAGAATAAAAAAATAATTGGTAAATTTAAAGATGAGTTAAATGGTGAAATATTAGAAGAATATTGTGGTTTAAGATCAAAATTATATAGTTATGAATTTAATAATAAAAATCCTGTAAAATGTAAAGGAATCAAGAAAAGTGTTGTTGATAAAACATTACATATGGATGATTTTAAGAAATGTTTATTTGATGATCATGAACAATATAGAGAAATGACTTGTATTAGAAGTTTTAAACATGAACTATATACAATTACAATAAATAAATTAGCTTTAAGTAATAGAGATGACAAAAGAGTTATTTGTGAAAATAAAATTGATACATTACCTTGGGGGTATAAAAATAATTATAAATAAATGGAAATTTTAATTGTTCCAAAAGAATTAATAAATAATGATTTTGATATAAAATTATATTTATTTAAAACTAAAGTATCAAATAAATTTTTAATATATCTTTTTAAATATAAAAATTATTTTATATATCATTATAAGTTTAATTTTATAATAGCCATTTATAAACATAATATAAAATTATGTTAAAGAAAGTTTTAAAGAAAATGATCAAAATTATATTAATAATTTATAACCATATGATATTGAATTTATACTATAATTTTATGTATATTTTTAAATATTTTCTTTAATAAATTTAAATATATCCAATAATTTATTGAATATCTAACCTAAAAATATCTATAAATTTTACTTTATTATCATTATAAGTAAGACCCGTCTTTAAGACGGGTCTCAAATTTGTATATAATTTATTATATTTATGAATATTTTTGAATGTTTAAGAAGGGTAACATTTTGTTACCCTTAAGTTTTTATTGTATGATAAAGTTACCTCCTTTAAAAATTTTTAAAATAAATATTATAATTTACATGGGACCCATTTTGGGTCCTACCTAATTTTAATAAGTTTTGTATGTTTTTTATTATATGATAGGGGACAAATTTTCCCCTCTAAAAATATCTATAAATTTTAATTTATCATCAACTATCCTTATTGTTTATCTACCTTTTTTGATTTTAAAATTAATAAATATAAACCAGATTCATTAATAAATATTGTTTTAATATCTATTTTATTGACGCCCTGTTTTAGGGCATCTGAAAACATGTTTGTACATCAATTTCTAGGGTGTCATAATTTGAGACATCTATAATTTTTATGTAAATTAATTTATCATCATTATGTAAGTGTAACTGTTGATTACACTTGATATTTTTAAAGTTTTATATATTTTTCTTTTACATTATCAATTACAACTTTTCTAGAATTTTTATATTTTAAAATATTACAAATATCTTTTACTTTAAACCAAGGATTATTTTGTTTACTAAATACAATTAATTTATTATTAAATATAAAATTATTGTAATTAAATCAATTGTTTTATTATTTATGTATACAAATTTTATATTATAAATTTTGTTTTAATCTTAAATATACAATACTTTTAATATTTTCATTATTTATTAGATTTCCATCACTATCTTGAATAGATATTACAATATTTTGAATTTTATTTATATTTTTTAAAGGAATATAATCAATTTCATTTGGTTTTTCACTACTTTTTGATCCATATTCAACATTTGGATAAAATGAATATAGAATTTCTGATTCTTTATGTAAATGTGAATGATCTTTATGATTTTCAAAACTAGGATCAACTAAATTACAATGTATTTCAATAACATCAAAAGGTCTAATTTTTGGTAGTTTTATTCCTTTTGTTAATACATTTGGTTCAATTATTTTATTATTTAACCCTAATAAATCAATTATAATTGTTGTTACTATAATTTTAACAGGAGATTTTATTATAATATATGGTCCATCACTTTTCAGTATAAAATCATTTTCATCAAATTTATTAATTTTCTTTTTAAATTCTTTTAAACTATTAATAAAAATATTTTTTATTTCTTCAATTGTATAATTTCCTTTATTTATATCAAAATATTGATCTATAATTTTATCATCTTCATCTTTAATAGAATATCCATAACAGTTTTTATAATCATTTGGTATATTTGATATAAAATTATCTGAATAAAATCCACTTAAACCAATACTATATTTTCCATCTAAATGTATTGGATGTTCTAATCTTAATTCTAGTTTGGATGAATGATCAATTATTTTAAATAATTTCATCTTATTTAAATGGAGAAATTTTTTGAAAAAAAAGATAATATAAGATTAGAATCATATGATAAAAATAATAATAATGATCAACCTATTAGATTATTAATTATAGGAACAAGTGGATCTGGTAAAACTACATTATTATTAAATTTTATTTACAAAAGATTAATTCCATATTCAAATTTATATATTTTTAGTAAATCATTAGAACAACCATCTTATAAATTATTACAAAAGAGATTTAAAAATATAGAATCAAATATTAATAAACAAATTTCTTATTTTTCATGTGATGATATGATTCCACTAAATAAATGTAAACCAAATTCATTAGTAGTTTTTGATGATTGTATTTTAGAAAAACAAGATAAAATTAAAGAATATTTTATAATGGGTAGACATAAAAATATATCATGTATTTATTTATCACAATGTTATTCAAAAGTTGATATGCAATTAATTAGAAATAATTTAAATATGTTATGCATTTTTAAACAAAATGAACATTATATGAAAAAAATATATAATAATTTTGTTGGATCAGATATGAAATTTAATAAATTTAAAACTATTTGTAATGATTGTTGGAAAGAAGACTATGGATTTTTAACTATTAATTTATTGAAAAAATCAAATGATGGAAAATATATGAAAATTTTTTCTGATATTAAATAATGATAATGGCTTGTTGTATGTTTGATTCAATAATTGATAGAATATTTATTTTATTAGTATTATTTATTTCATTAGTATTTATATATTTAATGAAAATTACAGAAATAAAGTAAAATGAATTGTGTTTAACATAATTAGTGTTTATGTTAACATGATTTGTGTTTGTGTTAACATGATTTGTGTTTTGTGTTAACATGATTTGTTTTTATGTTAACATAATTTGTGTTTGTGTTAACATGATTTGTGTTTTGTGTTAACATGATTTGTTTTTATGTTAACATAATTTGTGTTTGTGTCAACATGATTTGTGTTTTGTGTTAATATGATTTGTGTTTATGTTAACATGATTTGTGTTTATGTTAACATGATTTGTTTTGAACCTAAATTTTTCTTTGTAATAAATGGATAAAATATCTGTTAATGAAGCTAAAAAGTTAGATGATATTGAGAAAAAATTAATAAAAGAATTTAAAAATCAAATTAAAATTGAAGATAATTATGAAAAAATTAAACAAAAAGCATATGAACCTATAACATCAGCAATTGGTAAAGTTGAAAATAAAATTGGTGAAGTCTTAAATGAAAATAAAAACCTAATGGAATTGGTACCTGTTGTTAATAATTTTGCTAATATGTCGATACCAGAAACTGAAGAATTAAATTTACCATCAAGTACTCCATTTAGACCAATCAGACAACCAATAATTCAAGAAGAATCGACATTTATTGACCCAAATTTAATTTCACCTCAAACATTAGATAAAATTATTGGTCCATTAGCACAAAAATATTTACCAAGAACAAAAGATGATAAATTTGGTTTATATTGGAATAAACATAAAAAATCATTTATGATTGGTGATAAAATAACTGTAATTGATAATGATGATTTAATAATTGATGATAAAAAATATAATGGAACACATGGATTATGGAGATTGTTAACTTATGAAAAGAAACCAGATAATAATTTATATACACAAGATGATTTAAATAATTATTCAAAGATTTTATGGGAAACTAATTCAATTTATAAAAATAATGATCCAAATAGTAAGAAACCAAAATCTAGTAAAGGTGATAAATATATTAATTTAATTAAACATATTTGGGAATTAAAAGGTGAAATTGAAGGTTCAGGAATCAGACAATATACAGAAAATAAAATTGAATATAGATTTATAGATGATTTAAATAAATTAGATAATATTATTAATTATATATATGCACAAGAAAAAGCTGGTAATAATAATTTTTTAAATGAAAAGAGAGCAATTAAAGACTTTATATCAAATAAATTAGATGAATTAATTGAAAAACCTGAAGGAATTAAGTATTTAAAAAGAATTTTGGCAAATATTTCATCACCATTATTAAAAGATGGATCAGGTATTTTAAATGATGTTATAAATAATTTACCTTTTGAATTACATGTACCTGGTTATCAATATCTAGGGCCTGGAACTAAATTAAATAAAAGAGTAAAAAGAGGTGATCCTGGAATAAATGATTTAGATAAAGCTGCTAAAGAACATGATTTATTTTATAGAGATCATAAAGATACAAAATCTAGAAATGAAATAGCTGATAAAATTTTACAAGATAAAGCATGGGATATAGTAACATCAAATGATCATGGAATTGGTGAAAGATTAATTGCATTACCAACATCGGGTGCTATGTGGATGAAAAGAAAATTTGGTATGGGTTTAGAAGTAGGATTAAAATTTTAATAAAAATTTTTATGTTAATCTATATTATAAAAAACTATAAATTTTTTTCTTAATAAATGGAAAAAATAAATATAAACTTGACAGATAATCAAAAATCAAAAATAAAATTAGCATTTAAAAATAAAAGATCAGTTATAATTCAATTTAATATTGATCAATTTAATGAAAATGGAAAAGATATTATATTATTATCTAAAAGACAAATTAATAAACTAAATAAACATAAAAAATTAAATAAAGGATTAAGATTTGAATTTTCATATAATCAATTAAAAGAAATAAAAAATGGTGGATTACTAAAAGGAATTTTAGATTTTGCTGATAATATACCTATAGTTAAAAATTATACATTAAATGTTAGAAAGGGAGCAAAAGTAGTAAAAGAATCTATAATTCCTAAATTTAGAAATTTTGTTGATTGGTTAGATCATGAATTAAAAAATGTAGAAGGATCTGGTTTAGATAAAAAAACATTAAAATATATGAAACAAAATTATAAAAAAATTTTGAACCACTAACATTAGGTGAATTAGAAAAATTATCTAAAAATATAAAATATTTTAGAGGTGTATTTATGAGAGATATATTACCTAATAAAGTTAATAAATTTGAATGTGGAATTATAAATTTAGATTCATTTGATGGAAATGGAACTCATTGGGTTTGTTATTATAAAAGAGATAAAATTAAATATTATTTTGATTCATATGGAAATATAGTTAATAAACCACCAATAGAATTAGTTAAGTATCTAGGAAAAGATAATATATTTTATAATGATAATCAAATTTAAAATTATAATGATCCACCAATTTGTGGTTATTTATGTATTTTTATATTAAATGAATTAAATAATAATAAAAAATTTGATAGTATAGTAAATAAATTAATCCTTAATAAATATGGATTCACAAAATATATTTGATCTGTTTGGAAGACAGAAAAAACATCCAATTAATATTAAAGAAGATTATATAAATTCTAAATTAAATATATTTTTTAATAATTTTAGTAAAAGTTTTAAAAGTCATGTAAAAAAGACTGAAAATCTATTAAATGCTATTGGTTTATCAAAAAATTATATAAGTATTAATGGTAAAAGAATTGTTAATGTTAAACCAAGTATAAATAAATATGATGTTATAATTAAATCAGAATTAGATGAAGTTTTAGATTCAATTATTAAAATTGGTAATGATCATTCAGAAACTAAAAAAGATTTAAATAAAATTACAGACTATTTAATTAATATTGGAAAATATGTTGAAAATTTAGAAGAAAAATTAGAAAAAGAACTAAAATTTCTATTTGATGGAGTCAATGAATCCATAAAAGAATTAAATGCTGAAATAATACTAATTAAAGATGATATAGATAAATTACAATAATTATTTTATATAAATGGAGTTGATTTATTGTCTTAAATGTAAACAAAAAACTAATTCTAAAGATATTCAGATAATAAAATTGAAAAATATAAATGTAATTAAATCAAAATGTTGTATTTGTAATTCAAAGAAAAGTTGTTTTACAAAATTTTTTCCCTAATAAATGGCTCTATACAGTTCATTTGATTTATTCATTATCAGAAACCAAAATCAATTAAACAAAGATGATTGGGATGATATTTCTGAAAAATATGAATTGAGTATTAAAATGATGAGATTGTTTCAAAATAAATTAAATTGGCAAAAAATTGCTCAATATCAAAATTTAACTGTAGATTTTATTACTGAATTCATAAATTATCAATTAAAAGATTATATTGATCTGATTTGTAAATATCAAGATTTAACTGAATATTTTATTCATGATTATGCATTTACATTAAATTGGGAATTAATTTTAGAACATCAAAAAATATCAGCAAAATTTATACTTGATCATGCTAATGAAATTGAATATTTTAAAAGTAAAAATGAAATTGATACATAAATAAAATTTGACATCATAAAATTATAAAAATTTTACTTGTTTTAAAAAAGCTTTTGATTTAAAAAAAATTATCCTTAATAAATGGCTGATTAGAAAAAATATGTAAATGATATTGAAAGAGCTGAATACAAAAATTTCTATCCATTATCTAAATTACATTTAAATGAACCTAATAAAAAAACTGAATTTAATATAGATTTTGGAGATGGATTTTGTACTTCTAAATTTCAATTTTATATATCTGGTAAATTGACTAAATCTGATGGAAATGCATATGATAATGGTGCTAATATAAAATTAATTGATAATTTTCTTCCATTTTTATTTTCAAAAATTGAAGTTAGAAAACATAATAAATTGATTGATGAAATTGAATATCCTGGTCTATTAAGTACAATTAAAGGTACTATAACTTATTCAAAATCAGAAATAAATCAAATAAATAATGGTTTTGAATCAAATTTTAAAAATAAATTTGAAGCAATTGGTAATTTATCTCATTTTGGATTAGGATTTTTTGAAAATGTAAATATTCCAATATATAAAGGTGGTTTTAATATAACATTTATTAGATCAGAAGATAATGATGCAATTTTTAGATGGAAAACTAAAAAGGCTGATGGATCTTATGATAATGCTACATTACCAACTGAAGGTAAAATAACAATTGATGAATTTTTTATTAGAGTTCCTATAATTGAATACAAAACAACAAGTAAAATTCAATTAATTAATGAACTAAGCAAATTTGAAAAAGTAAATTTTCATTTTAATCATTGGCAATGCATTGAACAAAAAAATATTACAGGAAAGAATTTAAGTTTTGATATAACAAATATCTATAGAAATATTTATAATCCAAAATTTATTATAATTGGATCTCAAAAATCAAGAACAAATGATCAGTTACTTGATACTTCTAAATTTGATAGTATGTATGTAAAAAATATAAGAGTAAAACTAAATGGTCATTATTACCCTGATGAATTGGAAAATTTTGATATAAATAATGAAAAATTTAGAATTATGTATGAAATGTATCAAGATTACAAAAAAGTTTATTATATTAGTAGTAAAATGTATTATAGTCCAACAGAATTTCTAGAAAATAGACCAATTTAGGTAATTGATACAACAAAAAATCCAACAAATGTTTCAAGTTCAAAAAATGATATTATTATTAATGCAGATTTTGATTATGATATAGTAGCTACTAGTAAAACAAATTGTTATATTATTATTGTATCTGAAAAATTACTTGAATATAATATAATCAAAAATGATATTACTGAAATTAATTAGAATATATTATTACTATTTTAGTAAATTTTATTGAAAAAATACTACAGAAAACTTAAATTACCTTATGAAAAGTCAACTATTGATTTTATTGAAAAAATACTTATAAAATGTGATAATTTTACTTGTTTTTAAAAAAATTTTATTTTGTAGAAAATTTAGGCATATTTGTTAAAAATTTCATTAAAATTGCATATTTTTATTACAATTTGACAAAAGCTGAAAATTGGCCAAAAAGTGGCAAAAATATTGCATAATTGTATAAAAAAACAGTGAAAATTGTTTTATTTTTGATTGTCTCCAAAAGTGAGCCAGAACCAACATGATACTATCTACTTATATGTATATATATATATATATATAAACATTAAAAAAATTTTATATATATATGTATATATATATATATAGAATTTTTTTTATATTTTGGACTTTTTGGAATACCTGAAAACCCCTTGAGTTTAATATTCTAAGTTTATTATTACTAAAGAACCACAACAAAACTTCAAAATAAATTAAATTATACGATAGAAACTGTAAGGTTTTTGTTTATTTATCTAGTACAAATATACCATTATTATTTTGTAATTTAATAAACCAATTCGAACAGCTAATTTAATATAAATATACTCCTCATTATAAAACTAAAACTATTAATGTAATTAAGTTAGAACAAAATTGTTGCGGAAAGTTAAGGTCCCTAAAATTTTAATTATTGAATTTCTTCATAATAAAGTAGATTATATTAGTTTAACAACTTAATTCTTTTAATTCATGACTCTAGGTGTTTTGATAATTATTTTTAAAATCTTATTTTATTATTTGTGAGATGGTTTTAAGAAAGTTATAAAATATTTAAATAATATGTTACCGAAAATGTTGTCAAAGGAGCGGAGATGATTTTTAAAATATTACAAGCATCCTGAGAGCTTTGGTACATCTTCTTTCATCTCTTACCGTTGGGATATCAAAGAGTCAAACATATCAGAAATATTTCTATGAGATACACAGACCTTTTGTGTATTTTGTAGTAGACCGTAATAAAGTATCGTTCAAGTAGGCATTTTTCTTAGTGTTTTAATTCTTTAATGTTTCCTTATGGTAACCTAACTTAGTACCTATTTGTTTTATTCATGAAGAAATTTAGCTTATTAGTTGAATTGTTAACTAGCCTAAAGCAAAGTTTTAAACATTAACATTAGCAATGTGCTTCATTTCAGTCTTAAGACAAAGTTTTTTTTTTCATTTATTTGTGCAAACATCCATATTAATTATACTTTTTATACTCATATTCATTGTCTCTCCACCTCCAATAGGAGATGGTCCACGAGATTAAGGCGAGATTCTTAAATGTAAGAATAGATTGATATGTACATAAATTAAAAACATCTGTTATTAGAATACAACTAGCATACATGGCGCACGAATTCGTGCGCTGTCAAGGAGAAACTCTGTCCACTAATGCGTGTAGACAGTTAATCTTAAAGTATTGCTATCTAAACAAATCAAGTTAATTCAACAATGATAAAAATTTATTTATTAATAAACCTTATAAAATTTCTCTATAAACAATATTGCGAGTGTAAACACGGTTGTCTCGACGAAGTCAGCCTTGGTGTTCTCCATCTTTTATGTAGACTTTAAGTCCATCAAATGATCGATCTCTACTTACTGTGACATACAATTGACCGTGACCAAACACCGGTTTTGGGAGAACTACCTTACCCAAAGATTGGCCCTGTCCTTTGTTTATGGTCATAGCAAATGCCACAATCGGGAACTGTGTGCGCTGGAGACTAAACGGTAACAGGGTATCGGATAAGCACATATGTATTAGTGGTATAAGGATTCTTCTATTGGTTTGAGCACCAGTCAATACTTCACAGTCAATTGAATTACGATGCAATTTCTTGACTCTCATCCTTGTTCCGTTAATTAGACCTTTTGCTGTATCAAGATTACAAATCAACATAATCGCGGCGTTCTCCTTCTACTTGAGTTCATTAGCTGGAAGTCCGCTAATAGATAAACTATTCAAGAATTCCGTCGGGTAGTTGATATCTTTGCTGCCGTCTTCTGTGGATACCTTGTCAAAACTATAATAAGTTGTATATTGGCCTGGCATTTTCTCCAAAATTGTTGAATTTAGCGAAGAACAATTTTTATTTTTCAGGCAGAGAATTGCGCGATCAACGATTTCATCTGTCTCAATAATCTCGAACCATAAATGTCTTCAATTGGATCGCCGACACCAATGATTTGATTACGTAACTCGATTATATCTTCTCCTAGATCAAGCTCCACTGGCAGCGTGCCATCTCAAGTAAAACTTGACGGAAAAATGACTTGTCGACCGATTGGCATATTCTCATCAGACGCTCTTTGTCGTAGGTAATCAGTAACGTTCAAATATAAATCAACTCTAAGCTGTGACTGGTTGTGCTGAATAAATTTCACGCGAGTCCCTTCAATTTTTACGTAAGCATCGACAACAAATTTCTGGAAACGTTTTGCAGATCTGTGCAGGGTGCTGAATCCTTTTCGCATATAGCCAATTGATATGAAATAAACTGCAGCAGTGTAGTCTTGTGTCGTTGAGCAATTTCATTAGCTGATGAATGCTGAATATGAGGGTACCTACCTAATTCGCCATAAGGGAAGAGAAGCAGATAAGCCATTGGATCGAGAGATGGCTCCAAAACAGAAACGAAGCGTAGCTGTTCAGCTTTGGGATTCACTACCAAACTTCGTTCTCTAGGTGGAGCACCATTGTCAGATTTAAAGATTGAAGCGACGTCAGTGCACCTTGCATCATTGTATCGTCTATAATCTTGATTAGGAGTAGTCATAATAAACATTTTAACATTTACCGTTTATTTTGGAGCTGTTTCTTGAACAACTTCGCACATCTTGAAAGATTGAACGAATGGATTTACAGCAGCCAAATGTAAATCAATTTCACTCATCACTTGCGGGTCACAGTTTTGGTTTGCTATATCGTTGAGTCTTTCTCGATTTGCAATGTCGACGTCATAACAATATAACTTATTTTAAATGATGAATGTCGTGAGGAATAAGCCCTCCAAAGCGGTGCTAGATTCTGTGTTATATTCATAATCTTGAAGTTGCAGACACCATGGGCAACACTATCATCCAGATGACACTCGGAGCTAACCATTGCAAGTGACGTGTTGAACATGCACGATTTTCGAGTAGTCTTTGAATAATAGGTGAAACACGTAACGGTGGTAGAATAACTTCTCCTTTATGACAACAAAGGCTGAAGGTTCGGCAATCGCCACTTGTTTGTTCGACTTTGAATTTATATGCGGAACAGCTTATGCAGCGATTATCCAACAGTCCTAATTTGAATGTGAAATCTTCAGGCGGCTGTTGGAGAGCACACTTAAACCCAACACGGAAGGGTGCTTGGTATTCGGCTATCAACGACAGTATTATTATTTGCACTGTAACAGTTAAAGTTCGTCGGCCTCCTCCTCTTGGCCGTCCTGGTCAATGTCTTATAGTCTCCATTATGTCGAACGTTTTTTTTTGTAATGTTTTGATTTTATACAAATAAAAACTGTTGACAGCTGTACGTTCAATAACCATTTTTCATTGTCAGATTTTATTTGTTTAACCACTTCCTTGAATAAACAGCTGATTTCTCAATCGTTGGTTTGCAACTGCATATTATGTCTATGGGGGAAATCACGACTTTAACGTCATATTTTCCGATGTCCACGGTGACTTTTCTAATTTTTTTTAATTAATGGCAAAACTACATGCTAAGACCTTTCTAACCACACCTTGGACATGGTGATCGGTAGCACCACCGCTTCAAAACAATTATGACAAAAATATGCCTAGCGTATTAAAAATATAGATGCAAAAAAACCGGACCTCAAAATGATGACCGAGTCAAAAATGGCAGGCGTTCAAATTTTGCATTAAAATCATAATGATGTAAACAAAAAAATCTATAGCTCCCGATAACTTTTGATTACAGGTTTGTGGCAAATTGCTTAGAATACAAAGCCCTTTATAAAACGATGCATGAAATGAGATAGGACAGTGAAGTTTTTCCCAAGGGAAAAACTCTTTAGGGAGATCCCTAATGGTAGTCGTGAGGGAAACTACATTGGTCATCCAAATGAGTAAAAAAAATTTATTACTTATTTAGTAAATCAGAATATGTTTAAATTCTTTGTATACAAAAAAGGACCTGTGAATATGTTAAATTATACATACGGAGTTTATGTCACATCTGAATATTTTACTAATTGATTTACTAAAGGGTCTTGTTTTTTAAATTGACATTTATATAACAAATTAATGTGATAAAAAAGAACACAACAAAAGAAAGCTACAAAACCCACATTAATCTCGCAATAAAAACAATTCAAAACAGTGTTCAAAAAGACTGACGGCCCCTTAATAACGATAAAACTGATTTGCTTTGAAAATAGACTCTTTTAAACAAACCTCAAACTGACTGATTCTATTGAATAAAGGGAATCGGATCGACGCGTCTGGTTTGAATGGGATTTGAAAGGTTTATTGGATTTTATGCTCTTTGGCTCACATTCAGTGAACTTAGTTGTATTAAATCCTTTTAAGTGAAATACTGTAGTGAATATTCCTTTAGAATTGTTTTTGGTAGATTTGAAGTATGATATGAACAATTTGCGATAACGAGTACAGTAATGGGAATATTGTTTCATTCATTAATTGAGCGAATTAACTAAAACCACAATGCTTTCTCAATCATAAACGTTTCTAAAAAGCTCCGAAATTATATTATTTGTGTTTGTGAAAAGTTGTTTTATTTATTAACATGCCAGTTAACTGTATGTTTTTTATAAGGTTCAGTCTCTTTAAGTTATAGAGAAATGAAAGGGCTCGAACTTATGATTTTTTAAGGAATGAGATACGATTGGGCTAGGGCGTATCTTTTAAGAGTTACCTTTTCTAGGAATATTTGAATATAAAGGTATTCAAAAATGTAAAATTAAATTTATATAATAAAAAAAAAGAGTCGTCCCTTGCTGTTTTGGTCCAGTACTATTACAGTGTGCAACAAATTTAAATATGACTCTATATAATATACATATTATATTATATATATATATATAATATATATATTTTTATATATATATTTTATATATATATATATATATTATTTATTTTTGAATTTAATAGGCCGTCCCCATCCATCTAACAAAATTATTGTGTACAAAAATAGTTTGGGCAGTAAATTATTATGGAAATTTACACACACTTTTAAACACAGCTTTGTAAAGGCATTTATGTTTTGCATGGTAAAAACCCGTACTGAGGGAGTGAGTATTTCCTTAGTAAACTTTTAAAATTATAAAACGTCATATTACTACTTCCTTGAGGTCACATTATTCCGCTAACATTCCGAGGAATTCTATATAGTTCCTTTTACAAGACGAGATCGTTAACTTCACTGATTCACCGGGCCACAATTTGTGGAACAAGTTAAAATCTTTTGATTATTTGTTCAGTAAAATAATGTTTTTGTTAATTTAGAGTAAATGCAAAAATGTTCATCAGATTAACATGGATGGTCATGTCCTCCTATCTCCTCCGAACCCAAATCCGAATCATCTCCTGCGAATTCCATAGTGACTCTTATAATGCCTGGTCTCTAACATACGTCGGTAGTTGCAAATCCTCCGCTTCACCGAAATACCACTTATTCCAAAACTCTACCCTGCAGCCAACCTCTCCCCCACCATATGTACCACCATAACTAACCAAAAATTTCTTTAACTATTTTAAAGTACGCTTTTAAAATTTGGATTGGTTTAAAAAAAAAGTGTAACTGTGACCAGCGGACAAGATTACACTTGACCCGTTATTTAAGAAATCAAATTGTTTATCACTGCACAAAATACTTCAAAGAATACTTTTGTCGATTAAAAACTCTACAATGCAAGAAGCAATGTTAAAATTATTATGTTTATTGTTATTTGATAAACATTCAAATTATATTTGATACAAGGATATTTTACTTCATTAGTGCTAAGTAAAGTAAGGGCGCAGTGTAAAATACGAATTACTTTCACAGCCCAGTGGAACGTATTTGTACAATTATTCTGTGTTTCAAAAATCTAGTATGCATGTGATTAGTTAAATGAATGTTAATTCAAAATGCGATTTACTTTATTTTGATTCTAAATTTTACTCCGTTAAGTGTACTTTTTACTTAAATATTATTTGTTCGCTTTATTGATTTTATTGCACATTGTGATATTGAACTTTTTTGAACTAATCAGTAGCAATTATTTATTCACTGAGTGAAAACCCGATATTTGTTTCTAAACACTGAATAAATCAATTTTCAACCGATTTTCTAGTTTTTATGTCGTTGGATAGGACTTAGTCTGTAGTTATTCTACAAAACATTGATGGAAAATTGGACCTAAAATAAAGGCGCTGTCCATAATTTAAGATGAAAAATTTTCCATTATCTTTTACACTAAAGTAAGCAGTTTTTCCTCTCCAACGATTTAAATTTTTTGGTTGAATATGGGGGTTTTGGCCTTAAGAAATCGATTGGAATTGCTCCCATGGCTAGGAAATATCCGGTTTTCGTCCTAAAACCCTTCAAAGTTTCCATGTCATCCTTATGAAGATTTTTGTATCTCCTAAATTGAACAAAAATCTGCTGATAACGTTGGAGATAACCCAATATGTTAGATTTTTGACCTGTGGCATAGAAAAAATATACCAAAGTGTAGCAAAATGTAGCGAGTGAGCGATGCGAACTAGCTCGCCGGGGGGGGATAGTGAGGGAAGCGAACAAGCTTAGTCTTAAATGGAAAGTCATACTTAATAATTAATTTTGCCGAGCTTAAGCAAACATGCCCCTGGTAGTGTCCCCCTGGTACTTAGTGGCATTGGATTGAGCATTTTGGAACATCTGTTGATGTATGGCTGTAAATAAGTGTAGTTTTTATGATAATCACAATATTGAATTGGTCGGGTTCAATTGATTTGCCCTGACACAATTAAAGCAACGGGATGAAGCGAATGAACCGGGTGTAGTGTAAGGGTTGTTATTGAACTGGGGAATCCAATCATGATGCGGTCAAAATGTTTAAGCTAAGGGAATGTATTAGTCATTAGGGGCTGTGAGTGACAGTGCAGAGGCTGGAAAGAGGTAAAGGGGGAGATGACAAGGGGAGATGTCATCTCTGCCACCGCCGCGGAGTAACTGCAACCACAACGTAGGTAGAGGCAGGGGATTATAAAGGTCACTTTGGAATTCGGAGGAAGTTTCACACGGAGGAAAACGGGAACGGAGGAGATAGGAGGTAATCAGAAAGGTGATAGGCCAGATTGTTTCTTTTCAAGACACCTCCTTCAATCGAATCCTAGCAGCAGAAACCCATGTAAAAATAAAACTAGAGTCCTAGGATAGGAAATAAGATTTGCCCGTACAATCAGTGCCTGCTTTAGCATCATTAAAATGCAATATATGTTGAATTTCTAAATAACTACAACAATTACTACCATATTTTAGAGTTTTGGGTCCTGCAGTGTTGCAGCATTATGCTGTGTTTTGGGTTTTCAGGATTGGGTTTGTGCAAAATAATGCACTGAAAGGACCAGTGAGGGGGGCAGAGAGGGGAGCAGAGAGGGGGAGCAGAGAAAGGGAGCAGAGAGAGGGAGCAGAGAGGTGGAGCAGAGAGGGGGAGCAGAGAGGGGTTCTTTATGTGCAATCTATCGAGAGCCCGGTTCTGCAACGCAAGCGATTCCTACGACAAAACTCTTCTTCATCCTTGACATTTAATTTAAGTTAAATTAAGTTCAGGAAAGTGATGGTTAACTATAATTATGAATATTTAACTAATGTTTAGTTTGAGAATAATTTTATAAATCTATTGTAACCTGAACAACGGAATCGCCACTGTTTATCTCTTCAGATAGAAGGCTGTAGGCAGAATGAAATCAGAACTAATTAATAATTTAAAAGTTGTCAGGTTAGTAAATTTAGAAGATAA
Source organism: Neoaliturus tenellus (assembly GCA_030545055.2). Classification (NCBI taxonomy): domain Eukaryota; kingdom Metazoa; phylum Arthropoda; class Insecta; order Hemiptera; family Cicadellidae; genus Neoaliturus; species Neoaliturus tenellus. The sequence continues at coordinate 148,399 of JAQYXR010000139.1, forward strand.
TTTATAAAAAATTACTGTAGGATTTTTATTATTTTCTTTCTGCATGATAAATAAAAATATCGCGACGAACGTAGTTTGCTGTGACATAGTGGGAATCATTGTTTTGTAAAGATGTGTCACTCAAAAGTTCAATAGATGGGTACATGTTCAATAATGTAATTTTCAGATACAGTACTTCTTGAGTTATTTGTAGAAAATACAACTGGTAAATATTTTTTTGCTTTTATAATAAATCTAAACCCAACAAATTGTATTATATATTCTTTTATTTTATTCATATTCATCTGAACGATCAGCACTAAGACTGATGAAAATCTGATAAGATGGCTTATTGTAGTATGATTCTTTAATTCAGTAATTACTACATCCCAAAATACCCCCGGCGCAGTAGACATGCGTACTCACCGAATTTCGTATAGAATTTCCAATTTATTTATTTCCCCATATAAATTATGGGGTAGAGTATGTAGGTCACCATATGTTTTTTGTAAGCAAATGTAAGTTAAAACCCTACCTTGTGAATGTAAATAAACAATTTTATCAAACTATAACTATGGTAGTCTTTTCATTTCTCCCTTAACCCCCATGGGGTTGAGTAAGTAGGTTCAAAATCCCTAACTAATGTACATACCAAATTTTATTGTTAAGAAATAAGCAAGATAGAAGGTTTCGTTTATTTCCCATAAAAATAACATGGGGAACATATTTTTAGATTTTCTCCATAACCATTTAGCTATATGTTAAAAACTCAAAATACTAAATTATTTTATTTTTGATCTCTTTTAAATGGTTTATGTTAAAAATTTTGTATTAGAAAATTAAGGTCACCAAACCCTATACACCAGCACAAATTCTGTCCCCTTCACAAAGAATTCAATAAAAATATAATTGGGCTATAATTGGGTGCAGATAAACTGAATTCTTTGTCGAATTTCGATCAGTAGGCGATCTCTAGTTACTATTATTACTGCCAAGAAGCACTAAAATAAGTTTAATGAATATTTTAAACATTATTAAAAACATCTTTTTGTACCACTACCCTGAAAGTGAGTAATGGAGCATGTCTATATCATGAAGAGCGTAGTTTAGCAGACGAGGTGGCCTTTTCATGTTCCGCGAACCGTCACAAAAGCTATTGTGTGACGAGCTCGATATGAAAATGAAAATGTATTCCACTGCTATGAGATGGCGAATAGTATTTGGAAAAAGGATTTAGAAATGTATATTTTTTATATAAATTTGGTAAATTTTTTTTATATAATTTTTCAATAAAACTTAAACAGTCTAGTTTTTAAATTTCCTCACCCTTATATACTCTTATACGAAGTACACAAGTGACTAAAAAGGTGAAACTTTACAAATTCAAATTTTTTGTTAAATAGTATAAACATATTGACTGTTAGCCCCTGAAAAAAACTTAACATTCTATTTTTTATAATGTATGTCTTTATATTCATAGATGGGTCTGATATATTATGAGTCGTGTTTAATAAATTCACAACAGCCTTATAACTTCATAATTTCGTAAGGTTCGAAACTGAATACAGCTTCCATTGGTTTTGGACTTTTAATTAATCATTATTACAATTAATCAGCTTTAATTTGGTTGTAACAAAGATACATAAGGCATTGCAACCATTATACATTCATCCTACATTTATATTCGCTAACATGTTAGTGTCAGTGTCTAATAAAGTAATAACGGATAAAACTCTTATAACAATTAAAAGAACTACAATTATCCATAGTAAACTTGCATTTTGAAGATCCGTAATTTATTCGGAAGAGATTATTGACTGCAATCCCTGACGAAGCTGGAAGGGCGACCGGTAGGATGTAATTTTCAAGACTGACTACGTAACATAATCTCTCTTCCCCAACCTATGTACATTCCCATACAATGTAAAATATTGTCAGTCAGCCGAAAAATTGTTATTATTATGTCGTTAAAAAGTTTTTAAACACTTAAGTTACAGCACAAAATGACAAACTTACTGTTTGAAACCTTCCTCCAATCCAGTGCCGTTACGCATTGCAGATAAAATTAAGGTATTTTAACCTCTTGGACTAATTCCATTAGCAATGCTGTGTAAGGGTCTAAGGCCCTGTACACATGAGGACGTTAGACGCCACGTTTGTCAAACGCGCGTTAGCCAGATACCTAGGAACCAATGGGATCGTTCACATGCAAACGCGCGCTTTGAACCAACGTCACCAAAACGCGACGCTTGTGGTTTTCACTTCAACCGCTACGTTTGCAGCGCGCTTCGAGTTACTAGTCTGGGCATTGGAGCGTACACATGTGATCATTCGAGCGCGCGTTTTTGGCCAGTTCTGACACTAATAAGCGTTTGACACAGAATTGTTTATTGGTGAATTAGACAAAAGAATATGTATCTGGGACTTGGAGTGTCCAGATTATGAAAATAGAGCTTTGAAAAAGTCTGCTTGGCAGGAGATTGTGGATATATTTCCAGAAGAAAACATTACACAGGAACAAAAGACAGGTTTAGATAAATATACGTTGCATAAGTAGAGTTAACTATTCTTATGCAGAAATTGCATCCCTCACTACATTATCACTAGGTAATAATTCACCGTTGAATAAAGGTAACAGTTCATCACATGAAGTTATATTCATTCGGAAGTAGTTATATAACTTGGTGGGGTGTTCTCTCAATTTTGGGTACAGCGTCACAAATGCAACCATGGTTAGTCTGTCATCGATCACAGGATGCACCCACCTACTTCTTTGTCTTCTTCGCCTTGCCTTGTATCAACGGTACAACAACCAAAACAAGTTAACTCTTCTAACTCGATTGTCGTACTAGTAGAGTTGTCTGGTTTCGCATTTTGCTAACGCGCGCTTAACGCGGTGTTTAACGTCCTCATGTGTACGGTTTCGCATTTTGCTAACGCGCGCTTAACGCGACGTCTAACGTCCTCATGTGTACAGGCCCTAAATTGAAGCGAGCGTTCGGGCGATTTGAATCGCGCGCCACGGAGGATCAGCTGACGTTGGCCGCCCGTTGGAATCAGCTGTTACGAGATTTACTTGGAGACCGTGCTGCGCATGCGCGGCGGTGGTGGGGAGGAGGCCTGCGGTCCCGACTCCATGGACTGCGCCGGTCAGTCCTCCGTCAGGCGAGTAGCCGACAAGGTCCACCACCAGTCCACGGCCTGGCGAACAGCCCGCCGCATCGTCTACCGCTGCCCATCAGCGAATATAATAAATACACGTCGGGCATCCGACAAAGCGTTATTGCTCAGGTACGGTCCTAGTAAGAGTATAAGTCAGCGTAGTTTACATTATAATTCAGCCTTGGTTATTTAATGTTTCTTTTATTTAATTTAATTAAATAATTCATACAGGGACTGAATGTTTTACGAGAATTTCGTACTCTTGAAGAGTTCTTTGTTTGCCGGTAGACCGCGTGGTTGACCGGAGTACGATATTGTATTTTATTTCGACGCGTTTTACACCAGGCCATTGTAGGCCCAGGGTGAACTAACCCTGGGAATAAAATAATTTGTATTTTAAATTAATTAAAGAAAACTTGTCTTGTACCAGTGTTAGGCCCGGGCGAAACAGCTCCTGGGAACCCTTTGGACTTTTATTGATTATATTTGGAAATTGAATATTATATTATGTAATCTAAATTAATTAAATAGAAAAACGATTTTATTAATTGGCGATAACTTGATGGTGAAATCCTGATACTCGTGTTTTAGCTGAAAATTAGTTGTTCCTTTTTTGCCGCGTGGCTTATTTTAGTTGATATTATTTTAATCAGAATGTCACCGGGGAACCTAAATTTAACTTTTTCCAAATTCAAGGGCTGTGATGATCTAAGGATTTGCTTTGAGAACTATAAGTTCATTTGACCTTGCGTCTGAGCCCTCCAATAAATTACATTAATTATTAGCCACAATCAATAATTAAACCCTGGACATTAACCCGATTGAGCGATTCCGTGGCTGTAGCGTGCAATTTTAACACCACCGCGAATTGCACCGTTACAGCTGAGGCAATTTACTAAAATAAAGTACCGTAAGTGTTTATTTATTTATTTATTTATTTATTTATTTATGCGTTTAACAATATTCAATAGTTTATATCATTTTTCAATATTTTAGACACTTTTTATCTTCCTAAAATTTTATTTTTTTTCTATTAGTATAGGATGTAAAAATATATATTCTGTGAAATTACAACAAAAACTACGTGAAAAATTAGTAGGAGAACCTTCTCAACATTAGAAATTTCTTTACTACTGTATTTTTTTTTTTTATTTCAAAACTACATATTAATAAAAACACTGAGAGTAGTGTAAAAGTGGGGCTGCTGGCTCATGACGTCATCACGATGACGTCAGCAGTGATGACGTCATCAATGACGTCACGAATGACGTCACTAATGACGTCATATGACGTCACATGACGTCACACCTATGACGTCATGGTGACGTCATTACCGCTGACGTCATCATGATGACGTCACTGACGTTAATTAGGTCAAGGTCACGCAAGAATACAAAAAATTTTTTTTTTGCACTTTTGCGAATCCTCAAATTTTGTTGAGAAATTGAAATTTCTCGAGGAACCACAAAAGTGCAAAAAAATATTTTTTTTATTCCCTAGCGATCAGACTCTTGACCTAATATATCCGTCAGGGGTCAATGACCAGTCCCAGCAACCCCACTTGAAAAAAAATAATTTTTTACTTTACTTACCCACCGAGAGACTGAGAGCCGAAGAATAATTTCTTCAAACACCCGACAGTGCGACAAACGACACGCGATCCGAACAGCACCGCGTCCGAAGACGTACTGACTTGGGCGCAGGCGGTTTCCCAGGTACCCGGCCCAGTGGTGGGGATAAGGAGGTGGTGGGGGTAAAGTGGTCTGAAGGAAGAAAAATTAAAATTTTTGCAACAACTCATCCGAGTCTGTCCTTTACCGTAACTCGGATTGGAAATATTTCCTGAGAAATATTTATTTTTTATTCTTTCTCAGGTGATCTTGGAACTTGGTCGGGAATTGGAGTCACCAACGTAACCTTACTGGCAAAAGTTAGCTCGTCTAAAAGTTTCTGAAACATTTTATCATCCATAGTGATATTTGTGTTCCTTGAGTAAAATTTTGGATTATTTTTGAAGCAACGTTTCATTTTTGTTAAAGTGGAAGTCTTGGACACCTTAACAGAATTATTTTGCTTGGCCAGCAAAAATTTTACTCTTAATAATTTTTCTCGCAAAGTTTCAGCCATAGATGTATCCCACAGTAAGGTTTGGATAAAACTGAAACACTCAGTGAAGTGTTGCACCTTAGCTGGAAGTAGTGGGGGAACAGAGCTATAGTGGGGGGAATGAGTAGTGGAGGGGGTAATGCGGACTATTGTTGTGAAGTGTAGAAACAGTTTGCCGGGAACTGTCCAAGGAGTAACACGTACTGTGCAGAAAAATTAACCGAGAGACTTGTGTAAAATGTAACTCCAAGAAATATTTAATGTAAGACTAAAAGAGGTAGAGTGAAATGAAAAATAATTCTGTAGGAGATGGGCATGGATCAGTTTTGTAGTAAAGTTCAAAATCCACTTGTGTGGAATAAAATTAAATTGTGAGCGAAAAATATTTAGCCACACCTGCAAAATAGAAGTGTAGGAAAATATTAGGAGACCTGTATAGCTAAATAAAAATTAACTTTGTATCAAACAGTCTTCCAACATTTCAGTTTGTAAGTCTTAACAAGTAAGGAATAAAATATTAAATAAGGAGTGGAAAATAATTTGTTAAGTAAACGTAAGTGTAGCAGTGTAACAAAAATTAATTTTGTGCAAAACAGGGTAGGTTCTGTTTGCTAAGTTTAATAAGAAGTAAAAATTTACTCACAGAAAAGTCCAGCGGTGGCGAGGTGTGGCGTGTTTGTTGGCTTCGAATAAACTGACTTACCTTCTGTAGAGCTACAGTTGGCAAAGAAACCAGTCTGTTATATAAGCGTTATATAACCGTCTCTGCCGGCTGTGCTGAATCCGGCAAGCTAAAATATTAGTCTATACTGAACCTGACTTGGACCGAAAATATTCTAAGTCCCAAGACCCCCCCCCCTCGGCTCCGGACGAGAAGTGAGCCCCCCCCCCCCCCCCCGGGGGAGGAGGAGGTGGCATAGCCCGAGGCGTTGCCATACCTTGACACGTGTTGTATAATGAGATCCGGTTAGTAATGTATTCAGGTGTGGCTCTTGGAGATTGTCCAATGCCACAAACAAGTACGTGTCGAGGTCTGGCTGTTTACGTAACCAGGTCCGGTTCCCCCACTCCTGACCGGCTCAGCTTCGGTTCTCTGAGGCTTTGCTTCCTCGCAGTTGGTTTCAAACACTTCAGCTGAGTGGTTGAAGCTCTGCCCTACAGGATTCGCAATGTAATGTTGGCGCCGCATTATATTGGGAATTCTTTTAGTCTAAGGCATGGCATGTGTAGTGTTAAGAAATATTTTATTTTGCACTTGCTGCTTCTGCTAGGTTTTGGTGTTGGATATATTTAGTCTAAGTGTTGTGTGTTGAAAAATATTTCTTTGTACTAATCTTCACAGGTTGTCCCCAAGTAGAAATATTTCAAAATTCGTATTTTGGAGGTACTCCTCTGTAAATTGGCAGTTAAAGTGTTAGGCTTTTGAGACTTAACAGTCTCTGTAAAATAAAAATTTTTCGAGGTTTAGAACCTCAAGAATTATTTGTTACCAACAATAGCATGGCGCCTAACGAGCCCGGGGGTAGGCCCCTTGGGATCCACCCTTAGGCCTCTTTCGGTCAGGGGCGCTACTGGACCTCATCACTCTAGATGGGTGGTTGGCATCCTTTAGCACGAGGCGTCGGATCCTGACACTGACCGGTGTGCTAGGCAAAAGTCAGTACCTACGGGTTAAGACGGGATCCTCGGTCATGGTTAGCATGGCCTCTTCCAAATTATTGTAGCATGTTTCCCTTAAGGAAACTCAAAATTAAATAAATAATTTTTTAATAAATCACCTCCCCCTAAATGTTGAGATCCCCCCGATGCCTCTGACCGCCGGCGGTCTTAGGCATCGGGGGGATTTCTTTTTAACTTTTGGATGACCTTGACCCACATTTGTGTGTGAATAAAATAATATTTTGTTCCACACAATATGTAGGTCAGCCATGACTTAGGCGGATTTTTGCCTGAGTTCTGAGGACTCCTCAGGACTTAGAGCGAGATGCGACTAAGTGTTGGCTGTCCACACTGTGGTGGAATAAAATATTATTTGATGTTGACACATGAGTAAGGGTAGCAGGTATCCAAGAGTTAAAGTCCTAGGGGTAGGTGACCCCCCCCCCCCGAGCCTCGGACGGTAAGTGAGCCCCCCCCCCCCGAAATTTTTTTTTTTTGGATTTTGACCTTGACCAAAAATTTTTTGCTCCGGACGAAAACTGCGCCCCCCCCCCCCGAAATTTTTTTTTTTTTGGATTTTGACCTTGACCAAAAATTTTTTGCTCCGGACGAAAACTGCGCCCCCCCCCCCGAATTTTTTTTTTGGATTTTGACCTTGACCAAAAATTTTTTGCTCCGGACGAAAACTGCGCCCCCCCCCCGAAATTTTTTTTTTTTGGATTTTGACCTTGACCAAAAATTTTTTGCTCCGGACGAAAACTGCGCCCCCCCCCCCCTCCGAGGGAGGTGGAGGTGGAGGCCTCTGGTACTTTTCCATTGACACGTCTGGCCATGTGTTTGCATAAGTAGATCCGGGTATTACGTAACAGACTTGTTTGTCCCCACCACATAGCGCGCTGGAATATTCCAATAGGTTGCGAGCTGTTTCATTCTGCTTACAGTATCGCTACGAGTAAGTTGATCATTTTCCTGCTCCGCGCCATGCCTCGCTTCAAGAACTATCCGCCTACCACCACTGCCGTCTCGACCTCCGCTTCATTGCCACCCGCTTCGCCTGCTGTTTGTACCTCTGCCTCAATGTCTTCCGCTTCGATGCCAAGCCTGTCACCACTGCCAACCTCTATCGCCTCGGGTAAAAAAATTATTGTGGACTTGAGACCTGGATCTACAATTACTGGAAACACTTTGGTGAAAACAATTTTGACTGCTGTGACTGCGCTGACGACTGCGACGACGACAACAGTGACGAGTGTGCTGAGTGGAGCTAGGCCGAGTGTAATTTCTTTGGATTCCAGTTCTGATGAAGAAATTTTTGTGAGTCCAAAGAAGCCTCCATCACCGCCAACACCCGCATCTCCCACTGAAGAAATCCTTACATATTTCAAATCTTTCTTTGACCCAACCACTCCTGTAACTCCTATCACCCCTGTAACAAGTCCTGCTAAACCCAAACAAAAATGTATTTCCCTTCCATCCACATCTAAAGACACTCCTGTAACAAGTCCTGCTAAACCCAAACAAAAATTTATTTCCCTTCCATTGACATCTAAAGACCCTCAACTTGAAGTGGAGCAACCAAAAATTAAAGTAAGTATCCCATTGAATAAAATCAAGCCGGGTTTGCGTAAAACAATAAAGTCTAAAAAGGCGGCGGCACCGAAACGCCAGTGTACATTTGTTTGGAAAACTTTAGCGAAATTTAACCAGAAATGTGCCAGGTGGGCTGTTAGCGGTGAAGAGTTATGCCGCTATCATCTTCAACGTGACTCAGCTTCCACCCGGAACATAATAAGGCCTTTTTCGCTAAACATTGCTCCTAAAACGCAAACAGAGATTCCTATGGTTCGTTATCGAAGGCTCTATCTTGGTGATAAATACTTTTTTCGAAAACACCTTAAAGTAAAGCCTCACATCTTTTTGATGAGGCATGAGGGCAAAAATGTTCATGTGAGAGTTGCTCCCCATTTAGTAAAAGAAAAATTTATGACCATGAGAGGGTATTTGATACGAACGGTGATCATGGGTCAACGTAGGACTGTGTGGCGTTTGCAGGAGTAAATGTAAACTTTTGACTTGACAAAAGTTTTGTTTTCCAAACATTCTTTTCCAAATTACATTTTTCAAAATTATTTTCCAAAATTTATTTCTTCACCCTCTTGAAATAAGGGAGGGGGGTATTATATAAATGAGCTATTAAAAAAAAAATAGTTCATTTATATAATATCTTAACCTGGGGATAATGTTTTTTTTTATTTATAAATAAAAAATAAAAAAAAACATTATTCAGACACGTCCCAAACCAGTGTCCTGGACGGTGAAGAAAATTTATAACAAATTAATTTTATTAACCGTACAGATGTTTAGCAATGTGGTAAAGCAGTACATGATTATGTGACAACCGGTTTCCCCCACTACTGAAAGGTCACGTGACAACCAGTTTCCCCCACTACTACTGAATCTCACTGAGTTCCCAGCGCTACTCACTTGGTTAATTCTGCTTTGTACTTTCATCCGAGCTACACATCATGAGTGAAAACACTGCAGAAGTCTCATTTGAAGCGCCCAGCAGAAAATTTCAGCCTGACCACGAGCGGGTGGTAAAAATTTTAGGAGCAAATCCATTTGTATATGCTCCAATGCTGGTTGACTACAAAAATTACTCTTCACCAGAACCTGGACCATCCAATGAAGAAGGAGGAAATATTTTAAGACATGCATTGATGGAGGGCACGGTGGAGAATAAAATAAAAAATAAGGAGTTGAAGCGGTTGGCGGACCATCAGCGCAATTACAAGGAGCGAGTGGCGATGCTCCGGTTAAAACTGGTGGTGCCAAAAGTTAAATTGCGCGCCAGTAAGCTGGACACTTTGATGGAGGCTGCGGATTATATCCAGCAGTTGGAGCGAAAAATTAAATATTTAGAAGCTCAACTGGAAAATAAGAATTCTGAACGACTTGTTATTGCAAGTCCAGAATTTGTAGACGATGGTGGGGAGCAAATTTTGGGAATGTAAAATTATTTTATTTTGTGCGACTTGGACTTGAACACGGACTAGCTGTTTGGTATGTGGAAAAAAAACAGAGCGGGGGATAGAGCACTCTGTGATACTGGAATAACATATCACTTAGTGCTTTATCCCCCGCTCACAGGGTAATTTTATTTGGCCTTGACCTACTTAAAAAAGAAGTGGTGGGGGTAAGTTTAACCAGGTGTAGGGTATTGAGGAGGTTGCTCAGTCTCAGTTCAGCATAGCTAAGAGACGCACCCTAGAGATGGCTCCTTTTAGTCTTGTAGAATTGTGTTTAATGAAAATTTCCGATGAAACCGAATTGTTCCGTTATGTTGTGCATCAGTCTGGTGCACCACCAAAAATTAAAAATTTAGTGAAGGAGTTTGACTTTGAAAGGAATGGCTACACAAATTATTTTGCTTATGTCTTCAGAAATGAAAATCTTAAATTTTGTAAGGAGTGTGGTTTGCTGCTTGTGAGGACATGATGGAATTTATAGAAAACGGTGGCTACATGTTGATGACTGGAATTTGTAACATAAAAAGAAATGAAATACCACAAGAAAAGTGTGATATTTGTGCTTGTTATTTACACGATTGGCATACATACAGCAGAAACCAGGTGGAGCCTCTTGAAAAGTGGTGGGGGGTAAAGTGATATAGGTGGTGAGAAGCGTCAGTTTGAGCTCATTCTTTGCAGAACACTCTAGTGATCAGCATCATGGTGAGCCACTGCGTTGAATTTATATTGCTGGAGGAGGACTTGGTAGAGATTGTGGAGCTAATAGAAGACACGACAAGGAAAGGGACTATTGAAAATGTGAGATGCGAGCCTCAGGATGAGAGATCGCAAAAAATTGTTGAAGCCTTTCTGTCTACCATGTTGACTGATCAAACAACAAATTTTGAGTTTGTGAAATATTTATTTGACAATCGGGTGAATGCCAAAATGGCTATATTTTTCAAAAAATAATTTTAATTTGAGAATGACTTGGACATGGTTTGTGAGTTTTAGTTTATGGACAAATGGTGGTGGGGGTAAATAATTTACATATCTATATAAAACTCTAGTTTGTTTGCAAAGGTGAAACATTCCACTAAGATGCCTCCACTGGACAACACTAATGTGCCTTGCAGACAAATTTTCGAAATTTTACAAGACATACCAATTGAAATAACAAATGGGGAAGAGGAAGAAGAAAATGTTACAGAAGATGAAAGTGCAATGGAAGAATTGGATGAAGAAGAAAATAATTTAACAGATATTGACTTACACGCTTATGAAACATTGGACTCGTCTTCAGAAGAAGAAGAAATGGAAGATCAGAACACCCCTCAAGTTGGAGCTATATTGGACAGAATGTCATTGTGTAAAAGACTTGTATTTTGTAGTAGAAGATTATTTTTGGGGAGTAGTGATGACGAGGATAGCAGTGATGAAGTTTCACCTTTGTAAATAACTTTTTGTAAATAATTTTTTGTTTTGCATTTTACAAAAATCCAAAAAAAATATAAAACTGTAAAAAAGAAGAAAAAAGAATATGAGCGGGGGATAGAGCAGCAGATGCTCTATCCTCCGCTCAAAATAATAATTTCCGATGGCCTTGACCCACTTTTGAGAATTGATTGTGGTGGGGGAGAGCATTAGTGGTGGGGGAAATGTCATATATACGGGTAGTCAAGCCTCAGTCTCATTTGGTAAGAAAGAGGGAACGCTGGATCGGAGGTGATGGTAAGATTGACTCAATAGCAAATACTTTAACACTGCAATATGTTAACAGGTTGTCAATGGTTAGGAAATATTTTTATTTTTTATACTCGCTAGTTTGTTTAAGCTTAAAATTTTAAATATATTTTGTTTTGGTCAAATGCTTTTGCCAGACTTCCTACACGCTAAGACTCATATAAAGTACAGGATTAAGCTGATCTCTCGGGGAAATACTATGTAGCCACCTCACACTGGTTATCGGAGTCGCATAGTATTGGTGATTTATACAACATAAAATATTTTCAATATGTTATATATCACCAATTCTTATTCGAGTCAGATAACCAATGTTAGGTAGCACATCAGTATTTCCCCGCGAGATCAGTCTTAATTTTGTACATTTTTTGAGTTTTGGCGTGTGGTAAGTTTGCCAAAAGCATTTGCTCAAACAAATATATTTAAAAGTTTTAATTTTAAACAATTTGGTATATGAAATTAAAAAAATATTTAACTTTTGCACCTGTTGATATATTATTGAAAGTATTTGTTAGAAAGTTGATCTTACTACCATCTCTTATCCAGTGTTCCCTCTTTTTTACCAGATTTAAGGTGGCCTTGACCTATATAGTTGTCCTAAATAGTAAATTTTAAATAAATATATTACATTTTGTTCTGCGCATGCGCAGAACGGGTTTTCCCAAGATCACCCCCCACCACCCGCTATAAAAGGAGGTCGGCCAAGAGCGTCTCTCATTCTTTGGTGAACTTTTCTAGAGGTAACATCTAAAGACGCTAGTGGTAAAAAGTGTTAAAATGCTTCTTTGCCATATTTGTGGGGAATTTTTCCCAGATGAAGACATTTTAGCTATACATCAAGAATTACATATGGAAGACCCGGCGAGTGAAACTGCTAACGAAATGGACATGGACTGGATTGATGACATTTTGGCTGAATTTAACCGCAACCTGGACAATTGGCAAAGTGAACTTCAAGAGATTCAACGCAGAAGACCCAGTGTTATCCAATATGGAGGTGCTGGACCGTCAGGACTTAGAAGAGGAACTGTTGCGGAACCAGAAGAAGAAGAAGAAACGGACACTGATACAGATCTAGACACGGACATGGATTTGGATATAGAAACAGAACAAGGAGGAACCAGACACTTATACACAACTGCTTTTCCCGGACGCACGGTAATACATAACAAAATAAATAATGTGCAACTAGATTTAGAAAATTTTGTAACCGAGGCAAAATCATTGATTAGTGAAACTTTAACTGAAGAATTGGCAAGATTAAATTTTATTAAATTTGGTTTAGTGTTGGACGCAAAATTTAGTAAATCTGATGGTGAAACCACACTTCGAGGTTTCATAACAAAAAACCGTACTTTGATGTTTGCCTCGGATGTAAATAAAATTGTAGACGAATGTATTGAAGAATTGTTGACAAAAATGCAGGAGCATGAAGGGAGAGGGTCAGGTTGGATGTTTACATCCGTAGAGGGTTTAGATTTAAGAGTGCATAAGCACGGATTTGGTATGAGAGGAAGCAGCTACGTCCCTCTACCAAAAGCCATTGAGAAAACTAAAGCATGTATAAATGTACAGAATGAAGATAATGATTGTTTTAAGTATGCTATGTTGTGTAAATATATTTTGCCTACACAGAATCCTTGGAGAGTAAGTGGACATTATGTAAATGTAAATAATAGGTATAATTTTGTAGGACTATCTTACCCTGTAAAAATTTCAGATATTTCTAAGTTTGAGAAACACAATCCTGGTGTTAGTGTAAATATTTTTGGTTTGGATGATGCAAATAATGTGTACCCCTTAAGGGTGACTAAAACGGAACTTAGGAATCATACTGATTTGTTATTAATAACAAAAGGTGAAATTTCACACTATGTGTACATAAAAGATTTTGAAGCTTTAGTAGGTAAACAGTTATCCAAGAGGAAATGTAAAAAAACAATTTGTAAAAGGTGCTTTTGCTTTGTAAATAAGGAGTTAAGAAGAGGAGGTGCTCAGTGGCTACAAGAACACCAAAGACTCTGTAATGAAAATTTTGAATGCAAAATTAGTTTGCCTGCACCTACTCGCTCTATTGTAAAATTTGAAAAGATTAGCCATCAATATAGGGTACCATTTGTAATTTATGCAGACTTTGAGTCTACACTGGTACCCCAAGAACATCCAGAAGGGGAAATTACCAGTAGGACGAAATACCAGCTGCATAAACCTAACAGTTTTTGTTTGCTTGTTAAATCCACACTGTCAGAAGAACATTTGAAAAATTTTGGTTTAAGTTCAACACCAATTTTGTACAGAGGTGAGGATACTGCTAAACATTTTGTAGATAACTTGTATTATATAGCTGATAAGGTTGAAGAAGTGTACAGTAATATTGTCCCTATGATTCCTCTAGATGAAGAGGAGGAAATTCAATATATCAATGCCACTAATTGTTATTTGTGTAAAAAAGAATTTACCGTTGAGAACCATAAAGTTCATGACCATGATCATCTTACTGGTTATTACAGAGGGGCTGCTTGCAATTCATGTAATATTAATTATAAACTTCCGAAATTCATTCCAGTTGTTTTGCATAACCTTAGTGGTTATGATTCACATTTTATTATTCCGGAATTGGGCAGGGATGATGGGAAAATTGATGTATTGGCCAACACTTTAGAGAATTATATTAGTTTTTCCAAGACTGTTGGCAAAATTAAGCTTCGATTCGTGGACTCTTATAGATTTATGCAATCCAGCCTTAGCAAACTAACAGCTAATTTAAGAAGACAAGACTTGAAGGAAACAAGAAAAATTGTGCCAGAAGATAAAATGGACTTGGTGCTAAGAAAAGGTGTGTTTCCATATGATTACATTACTGGACTAGAAAAATTTGATGAAACATGTTTGCCACCAATCGAAGCTTTTAAAAGTAAATTAACTGAAACCGAAATTTCAATCGAAGATTATAATCATGCTCAGAAAGTCTGGAATGAATTAGGAATGAATACCTTGGGTGATTATTCTGACTTTTATGTAAAACTAGATGTAACATTATTGTGTGACATAATGGAACAATTTAGGAACACCTGTTTCACTGCTTATGGACTGGACCCCCTTCATTCGTTTACATCTCCCGGCTTAGCATGGCAGGCCATGCTAAAATCCACCGAGTGCAAGTTGGAGCTGTTAACCGACATTGATATGGTTTTAATGATAGAATCAGGTGTTCGAGGCGGATTAACCCAAGCTGTAACTCGACATGTGAAAGCTAATAATAAATTTCTACCAAATTATGATGAAACTAAAGATTCGATTTTTCTTGGCTATTTTGATGCGAATAATTTGTACGGTTGGGCGATGTCCAAACCCCTTCCGTATGGCGACTTTCAATGGGTAGACCCTGATTCAATTGGAAATATTATGGATATTCCCAAAGAAGGGGACACCGGCTACATCTTAGACTGCGACGTTGAGTATCCAGTACACCTACACGATCATCATTACGACTTGCCACTGTTGGCTAAAACTGAAGTATCACCGACGGGAAAATGGCCCAAATTAATGATGACATTAAACAACAAAAACCGTTATGTCGCGCACTATTGGGTTGTACAACAAGCGTTGGAATTAGGATTGATTATTACCAAAATTCATAAAGTTTTAAAATTTTCACAATCTTGTTATTTAAAACCATACATTGATTCAAACACTGCAAGGAGAGCAGCAGCAACATCAGCTTTTGAAAAAGATTTTTACAAGCTCATGAACAATGCTATATTTGGAAAAACTTTAGAAAACAAAAGGAAACACAAAATTGTAAAATTAGTAACAAACCCCAGACAGATGCAGAAACTTGTACAGAAACCGAATTTTGGAACAAGTATGATAATTAATGAAAACTTGGTAGCAGTCAGCATGAAGAAAACCAAGATAGTAATGGATAGACCGTTGTACATAGGAATGTCAATATTGGATATAAGTAAAACGCACATGTATGACTTTCATTACAACAAAATGGTTCAACATTATGGAAGAGAAAATATCGGAGTAGCCTACATGGATACGGACGCACTAATTTATTGGATCAAGACGCAAGATATGTATGAAGATCTTCGGACGTTCATACACAAAAATGATTTTGATTTTTCCGACTACCCAAGAAATCACCCGAACTTTAATGAAAATAATAAGAAAGTTTTAGGCAAATTCAAAGATGAATGCAATGGAGCAAGCATGGAAGAAATCATTGCACTAATGTCCAAATTATATTCTTTTAAAGTATATAAAGGACATCAAGAAGAAACATCTACCACCAAAAAAGCAAAAGGTGTGAAGACAAGTTATTTGAAGAAAAATGTAAACTTTGAACACTATAAAAACTGTTTATTTAACGACACCACCTTGACTGCTAAATTCAACACCATAAGGAGTGAAAAACACAAAGTGTACAGTGTTACAGAAGTGAAAAAAGCATTGTCAAACAAAGATGACAAACGTCACATTATGGAAAACCAAATTGATACTCTTCCTTTTGGCCACTACTCTCTCAACCCTATCGACAACTAACCTATTCTTCGTCCCTCTTCGTCCTTCTTCGACCTAAATTCCTTTTCCTTCCGTAAAAAAATGGGGAACACGGCAAGTCCAACGCCGTGTTCCCCATTTTTTTACATCAATTTGAATGACCTTGACCCAGTTAAATATGTGTATAATGTAATAAAAATTTATTTTTACTTTATCCATGAATGAGGAAGGATAAAATTATGGATTTGAAACAAAAAATTGTTCATGAACTTCATAAACCGGCTAGGAGGAAATTTCCCCGAAGAAATACTGTTATAAAAGGAATGAATGATCTATATCAAGCTGATTTAATCGAAATGATTCCTTATAGTAAACAAAATAAAGGATTTAAATATATATTGACTATTATCAATTGTTTTACAAAAATGGCAGATGCTTTACCGCTAAAAGATAAAACCGGCAAGAGTGTAACAAAAGCCATGGAAACTGCGATACAGAGAGACAAAAATACCATAAAACATTTACAAACCGATGATGGTAAAGAATATTTCAATAAAGAATTTTCAAATTTAATGAAGAAACACAATATAAACCATTATTCGACTAATTCAGAGGTAAAAGCATCAATCATAGAAAGATTCAATCGAACTTTAAAAGGTGCGATGTACAAGATGTTTTCAAACAGAGGATCGCACGTATGGATTGATATGTTACCAAAACTAATAAAAGATTACAATAACAAGTTCCATAGAACAATTGGTATGAAACCGAACCAAGTGACTAGTAAAAATGAAAAACTTGTATTAAAACGTATAAAAATGAATACTAAACCAAAAGTTGAAAAACTAAAGCCTAAAATGTTTAACGTTGGTGATAAAGTGCGAATAAGCAAATACAAAGGTGTATTCAGTAAAAGATATCTGCCAAATTGGACAAATGAGGTTTTTACCGTATTTAAGGTGCAACCTACAGTACCAGAAACTTACATTTTAAAAGATAATAAAGGACAATTGCTCGAAGGAGGGTTTTATGGACATGAAATGTTAAAATCCACAGTAGGTGATGTATATCTCGTTGAAAAGGTGTTGCAACGGAAAAAAGATAAAGTTAAAGTGAGATGGTTAGGATTTAATAAGAGTGAAGATTCTTGGATACCTAAAAAGGATCTCATATAATGATGGAGCATCATTTTAGGTTTAACCTTTACAAAGGATGGAGATAATACAGCAAAAGGATAGTTTTACTATTAATAATATTGATGAACTCACGGTGGACAATTCGGAATTAAACAGCGGCAAACATGGTGTTTTGTTACCAAACACGGTGCGTTGTCTTGTAACCGGTCCATCCAATTGTGGTAAAACAAATGTAGTATTCAATTTGATTACAAACCCAAAAGGATTGCGTTTCAATAACTTGTATGTCTTTTCCAAATCATTACAACAACCCAAATACCAATTATTAGAAAAAATATTTAATAATGTGCCAGAAGTGAAATATTACAAGTTTGATGCAAGTGAAAGCGTAATGCAACCGCATGAAGCTAAACCATTTTCAGTTTTTATATTTGACGACGTATCCTGTGAAAACCAAAACACTATCAGGAGCTATTTCGCTATGGGGCGACATAACAATATAGATAGCATTTACATAGGTCAGACTTATAGTAAAATACCAAAACAACTGATAAGAGACAATGCAAATGTGTTAATTGTATTCAAACAGGATGAAACTAACCTAAAACACATATATTACGATCATGTCAATGCGGATATGTCATATGAACGGTTTAAAGACATATGTGGTAAGGCTTGGGCTGAAAATTATGGATTTTTGACAATTATGAAGGAACAACCACTAAAAAACGGCCGATACAGGATAGGTTTTGATAAATTTATATTAATTCACTAACCATTATATCACACAATCATTCTTGTACAGCACGTCTTGCTACAAACATGGTTAACCAAGAAAAGTTAGTAAAGGAAATTAAATCACTTAGTGATTCTATTCGGGCTAAAAACAGAGCGTTAAAGTTAGGTATCAGCGAAAGGGAGAAATTTCTCGAATCTACTTTTAAACCTATTACAGAGCCTTTGAAACAATTGAACAAAAAATTGACTAAACCTTCTTTTGAAGGTGATATTATTGCTCCGATAACACAATATGAAAGGGAAAGTGTAATATCAGAAGATATTAGCGATGAGGACCCGGAAGCCTCCATATTTAGTGATACAACGGCAGAAAGAGAAGATGTATATGCTGGTAGTGAAGAGGAAGTGGTATCTATAGCGAGTGAAGAAGAAAAAACAGAAGGAGAACCATCAAACATAAGCTTATTGGGTGAAACTATTCATACAAAAGGACCGTTAGGAAGGAAATACTTGTTAAAACTGTTAATTGGAACTGATTCTACTAAAAAATACCACAGTTATGGAGCAAGAATGTCCAAAGAAGGTGTAATGATTGGTAATAGCAAATTAGATGTCGATGAACATGATAATATTCACATAGGTGATCAAATATATAAGGGAACAAGGGGGCTATTTGAATTATTATTTGAAAATAAACCTTTAAAAGCATTGGTAAAAAATGATGATTTGGAAGTGTATAGCAAAATTTTGGATCAAACTAATGCATATAAAAGAAATTATTTACCTGAAGCACCCATATATAGAAATAAATCTGTAAAATATAAAGATTTTGTTTCCAAATTAATACCGATTATAAGAAGAAAACCTGTAAAAAGAAGATTAGTAGCATCCACTTTAGATTTAAGTTCTCCAGAACCGAGAAAAAGAAGCAAATCAGTCACCGGTAAAGGATTGATGAAGAAACTATACAATACAAACGTAATTTATTACAATAATATCAATAAATTGGTGGATAGAATGAAACTAATACATGAAGCCAAAGAGGCGGGTCATACTGGATTGGAAAACGAATGGGTGGCTTTAGTGGATGAACTTAGAAACCGAGGGGTAATCTCATAAAAATGCGTTACTCCCTAAAATGCTATTCAGTTGCACCATGAGTGTCGACAAGTTCGGACGGTATTCCTCGGATGGATTATATTACGCGAATAACTTAAAAAGAGGTGCTGGTTTACCACAAACACCTGAAGGAGATTATGATATTAGTAATAAAAGGTTAAAAAACATAAAAGATCCCACGGATGAAAATGATGCAGTAAATTTAAAAATAGTAAAGGAAAAGATATCACCAACATTAAGACTACAAAATAACACATATGATGCAGAAAATCATAGAATTATCAACGTTGATAAACCAAATCAAAACGGTGATGCAATAAACAAAGGTTATTTGTTATCTGAATTAAAAAATACGTTAAAATTCAATGGAAAAACGTATAGTGCTAACAATAAACGTATATCCAACATAGATGATCCTAAAGATGAAAAAGACAGCGTGAATAGACGCTATTTACATTCTTTAATACCTGAAAAGACAAAAGATGGATTTTCTTTTTATAAATTTGTTATTAACGATATAGGTTATCCAAAAACTGAAAACGATGCTGTAAATCTAAAATATATTAAAGATCATTGTATCATACGTGATGTAGGGGTTATAGATTGTTTTGGTAATTGTTTAGCAAATGTTAAAGATGGTTCGGCACCATCAGATGGTGCAACAGTGGGTCAAATGATGGAAACCTTAAAACAAGAAACAACCTCTTTTGTAAAACAAGATCAAGTAGTATCGAAGCAAGGGGATGAATTTGTTCAAGGTAATGAAAAATTTAATTTATTAACATACAAAAATAATGCTTGGGATTGCATGGATAAAAAGTTATCAAATATGGGATGGGGTTATGATAAACATGATGCAGCTGCTTTATCACAAACCGTACATCTAGATCCAGATCATTATTTTAGATGGTTTACATGTAATAATAGAGTGATAAAAGACTTGGCACAAGGAAAAGAAGCAAATGATGCTGCAACTGTAGGACAGACCATTACAACATCATTGAAGGATAGTAAAGTGTATAATTGTAATAATAAACGTATAACAAACCTTAAAGACCCTGAACATGTAGATAATGCTGTCACTGTTAATTTTCTTGTAAAAGTTTTAGGTAATGCGATATTTGATTTACACAATCATTTTACACCAGATATTCTTCAAGGAAAATCGGGGCATAATACTTATGATGAATCCATGAGAGGTGAGTATATTAAACGAGAAATTTATAATAAATACTTTATTAACCCTAAAACGCAAAAGTTTAGATCATCAGATTG
Source organism: Neoaliturus tenellus (assembly GCA_030545055.2). Classification (NCBI taxonomy): domain Eukaryota; kingdom Metazoa; phylum Arthropoda; class Insecta; order Hemiptera; family Cicadellidae; genus Neoaliturus; species Neoaliturus tenellus. The sequence continues at coordinate 168,836 of JAQYXR010000139.1, forward strand.
GGGTGATATTGATATTTAATTAAATAACTCAATAAATGACTTCATTTATGTGCAACCTGTCATAGAGGTAACACATAGGTTACGCTTTTCGAATATAAAAGACAATCATGACGTTTCATTACACCAGTCCATATCGAGACACTATACGGAAAGGAGGTGGTATCACATCCACAGCGGTTTCTCTGTTAAGTAAAGCTTTAAATCGAATTCCAGTAGGATCTGTCGTAAATAGAGCAATAGACGCTTTACCATACGAATTTCACATACCGGGAGGTTATCAGTATTGCGGACCAGGAACTAAATTGAAAAAACGACTGGAAAGAGGCGATCCAGGCATAAATAAGTTAGATCAGGCTTGTAAAGAACACGATATAGCATATTCCACATTTAGCGATACAAAAAATAGATCAATAGCTGATAAAAAGCTCGCGGATATAGCTTGGCAACGAGTAAAGTCTAGTGACGCTAGTATTGCAGAAAAAGCAGCAGCTTTAGCGGTAACAGCAGGTATGAAGGCTAAAACAGCGGTAGGAGGTGGAAAAAGGAGGCGAAGAGTGAAAAGGAGATCGGCAAAGACAAAACATGGAGGGAATATTAGAAGAAAACGACGTTCCACCAGAAAGGGTAGCAAAAAACCAACAGTATGGTCAATGGTAAAAAACGGGGCAGGTCTATACCTAAGACCGTATCGTGCATATTAAATAAAAGAAATCAATTAGTAATACCACATAAAGCGTTAACAAATATTGAATTATTTAAATACATTTCATGTTTAAAAATACCTTTTTTTCGTGGTGTCTTTATGAAAGATGAATTACCAGTTAAAATGTGGAAAAACGAAACCGGCATTGTAAATTTAGACAATTCAGAAGGTCCTGGCACTCATTGGGTTTGTTATAAGAAATTAGGTGATAATATTTATTACTTTGATAGTTTTGGCAATTTACCACCACCTAAAGAACTCGAGCATTACTTTAAATCTGCTAAAAACATATATTACAACTATAAAAGAGAACAACCTGATAACACTTTAATATGCGGCCATTTATGTTTGGAATTCCTAGCTAAAAGTATCAGTCACAATTGAGATGTCTTCCTATACGGTATCATTAACAGGAAAATCGTCCACTTTGCGAAGTATCCTTTTTCCAGCGTTACGCTTGCAAGAAGGAAGATTTTGGGAAGCGGCACTGTTGGATTTTACAACTTACAACTCTATTCCCAATGTTACGGAAGATAAAAATAACTTATTGCATTACTATAAAGGAAAAGATGCCAGTGGGAAGTTTACAGACTTAGAAGTTTGCAGTTTACCCACAGGTTCTTATGAAATTGATCATATTAATGAATTTTTGCAAAATAAAATGGGAAAAGACAATATAACATTAAAAGGTAATAACAATACGATGAAAGCTGAAATTAACTCCAAATATTATATAGATTTTACTCAGGAACAATCAATCGGTGAATTGTTAGGATTTCCCAAAGATAGCCCAATTTTAGAACCAAATCAAACACATTCCGGTAAACAAACTGTAACTATACTAAAAGTTAATAGTATAGATATAACTTGTAACATTATACAGGGAGCTTACAGAGATGGAGCAAATACTCATATAATACATACTTTTTACCCGAGTGTACCTCCAGGATTTAAAATTGTTGAAAAGCCACAAAATTTAGTATATCTGCCGTTGAACACCACTTTCATTTCAGACATCGTGTTGAACGTATTGGATCAAGACGGTAACTTGATAGATTTCCGAGAAGAGCCAATTACAGTTAGATTACATTTAAAATCGACACTTTAATACAAAAATCATGGGTTTATCATTTAAAAGTGGACAGCCTACGGGAAACCGCATTAGTAGCTCTTCAGCTGTGGAGGAGTTAACACGCGAGAACATTCGTTTCTTAGAAAAGATTGGTTTAAAATTAACCGATTATGGATATACTGGATATAGCGCAGGGTCCGACATTCGACGAAACACTATGGGAAAAAGAATATCACACCCACAACCCTTACACTTCATCAAAATTGAACAATAACGATGAAATTCGTATTCCTATACAACATCAAGACATTTACACACTACCATGTGAAAGTTACTTGTATATCGAAGGAAAAGTAACAAAAAAGGACGGTACTACTACTGGTACAACAGTTCCATTTATAAATAACCCTATGGCTTTCCTGTTTGATGAAATTAGATATGAAATATCAGGTGTAACAGTTGATTCCACTAAAAAAGTAGGTATTGCAACAACTTTAAAGGGGGTAACATCTATATCACCTAATGAAACCAATTTACTTCAACCGGCCGGATGGGTTTTACCTGAAAATGACACAATCACTCCGAATACAAAGGGATATTTTGATTTTCATATTCCATTACGTTTGTTGCTTGGATTTGCTGAAGATTATAGAAAAATAATATTAAATGTTAAACAAGAATTAGTTTTGTTGAGATCTTCTAACGATAAAGACATTATTAAAGCTCCAGACGGTACAACAGATGCAACTTTAGAATGGAAATTAACATTAGACAAAATTGTATGGAGAGTTCCACATGTTAAATTAGCTGACGAGCATAGAATGCTACTATTAAGGAAATTAAAGGCTGATCGTGATATTGTAATTCCTTTTAGAAGTTGGGAATTCCATGAACATCCCAGTTTACCTGCTACGGATCGACACACTTGGACTGTTAAAACATCTAATTACGTAGAACGAGCCAGGTATATTATATTTGGTTTACAAACAGGTAGGAGAGACAGTATCACAAAACATGCAGGCAAATTTGATCATTGCAACTTAAAAAATATTAAAGTTTATTTGAATTCACAGTTTTTCCCCTACGACAATTTAAATGTGTCATTCGCTAATAAAAAGTACAGTATATTATACGATATGTATGCGAGATTCCAAAATTCATATTACGGTAAAACAAATACACCTTTATTATCACCAGAAGAATACTTAGATGGTTACACAATAGTTGTAATTGATTGTTCTAAACAAAATGAATCAGTAAAATCATCAAGTGTTGACATAAAGATAGAAATGGAATTCAACGAGCCTATACCTGCAAATACAACTGCATATTGTTTAATTTTACATGATAAAATTGTCACTTACACACCTTTGACTGGAATTGTTAAAAATGTTTTATAAAAAATCGTTTTTGTAAAATTTCAATCACGGGCGCGATTATAAAAGGGGAGCGCGCAGGTCGCTCCTGATCAGTTTGTTGCCTGACATCGTATGGGTAGCATCATCTTCAATATGGCTTCGACTAGTGGTACAACAGAATGTGATATAGAAAAAGAAATTTCAGAATTTTTGGACATGAATGAACAGCAACACGGCGCAGATCAAGAAGAAGAAAAAGGTAAAAAGAAGAAATATTTGTCCAAGAGGAAGAGAAATGTGGAAGAAAATATTTCACCAAATATTTTGATGGAGGTATTTTTACGAATTTTTTATCCAATCTCTTCAAGTTTGGATAAAAGTGTTTTAATTGGAGTTATGAAATCAACCGACTATTCACCTACAGTAATTTTAACCCACGGAACAAAAATGATTTTGTTTACAGCCAACGCTTGGGAATCTTTTATGAAACACCTCCATTTGTTGGAATGTTATTTTAATAGCAACATGTTTGGCAGGAAAACAAAAGTAGGACTATTGGATTCAGACTTGGAAATTGATATTATTAAACACCGAGGTGAACATCAAATGAGATTCAGAGATACAACCAAACATGACATAAAAATTCAACTGAACAGAGAAGAATTTTTCATTTTAACATGTGCAACTGAACCAATAACAAGATATTTAAGACAGCTAGTATTCTCCAGTTCAATTATTAAAGATTATTTAACAGACACTTTGGACAAACAACCGGATGCACCAATTTTGTATGGACCTGTGGACACTTCAATATTCAACAGAATTCCTCATGAAGTTCAAATGTGGAGACAATTGGAACAATATGTGCAAGAAAAAAATAATTTTGTGAAATCTGATGAAGAAACACATTTCAGTGATGAAAAGGATCAAAGTGATGAGAATGACTACAACAAAAATGACCAGATGGAAAGTTAAGTAAAATTTTTAATTTTTTCACAACACTTTACACTTGAATTGGCAAATTTTTAATAAAAAATTCAAAATTTTGTGGGTGTAGGCCTACCGGGGATGGTGCCCACGTTAAATATACACCAACGCGCCTTCAACTGTACGGCCTGGCATAAATGAATGCCTACCGTGGTGTGGAAAACAGTTGACCTTCTGACACCGTGATGGATAGACGGGTGACCTTTCAAATGGACATGGAAGAAGAAATCAAGTCCAAGCCGGGTATTATTGAATTTCAAGCTTTTCGTGGTAACGATGATCGGTTTATAATTAAAGAACTCGTATTTTACGATTTAGATAAAAATATTCCTTACACATTTTTATTTAAACCACCATGCTCTTTTTCTTCACTAACCACCAAAGCCGCAACAACAAACCGATGGACTTGGAAATATTTTCATCACATCGATTGGTATGACGGTTTTACCAGTTATTCAGACTTGTATCATATTATGCATCAATTTTCAAACAGATTTACTAATATTTACACAAAAGGACTTGAAAAGAAAAGATGGATAGAACAATTTACATCTACTCCAGTTAAAGATGTGCAAATAGATAAAAATTTTAAATTTATTGCTGAAAACATTTGTATTTGCACACAAAGTGTGGAACATGAAAGGGACAGGCACTGTGCGTTAAAAAACGCTTTAAAATTAGCGACTTACCTGCAAGATGGAGAAATCGGCGATGGTGGTGGGGGTAACGGCGATTATAAAAGCGAGGAGCAGACCGAGACCTGGCACGAGTATTACTCGAGATTCCGAGACGACAACATCTCAGAGCAAGAAGACAGCGAGGACCTCTAGAACAACCATGGCATCCAACCAGTTTCTGCAGACTTTGGTGGAACAATTCAACGCCCACTCCAAGTCTACAATTTTGCCGGTAAAAAAATGTTCAGAGTTGAAGGATGAAAAACATTATATTATACATACCATGAAGAAGATGGAAACTACAGTCGGCGAGGCAATCTGCTGCAGCTTGAGCGAAGCCCCATACACTCCGGGAGATGAGCCGAAATTCCAAATTTACCTGCCCAAAAGATTTGTACACCTACTCCAAAACGAAGATCTCCGCTCCATACAACCAGGATGTCTCTACTTGGTGTCCCACGGATGCAGCGGCAGCAACTCCACCGAGCTTACCATCCACATCGCAGACAAGCAGCAGTGTTAAAAAAAAAATAATTTTTTTCTTTCTTGTATTGTAGAGGACTTGACTTTTGACCCGTGACTGATAAGCCTACCTCCGCGTTCGGGCATTTCCGCCTACACTCGGGAATCTCCGTAGTTGTATGAAATTAATTTTTCTAGCGGTCAGTCGGCGACAGGTGATGACCCCGAGGACAAGCCAGCTCCATTTCCAGTAAGTGTACGTTTTAGTAATTCCCTTCATTTATCTTACCTAAGTGGTTAATTCTGTGCGAAGTGGTTTTGGATTTGAGTCGTGGTTTTAAATAATTTAAAGTTATTAGGCCTAACTAAACCTGCCAAATTAAATTTAAATTATTTTTTCGAGTCAGTCTCGACTTGAGCATTCCTGTGTCTCACCTCGAGCTGGGAATCGCTCTCGTTGTTTTAAGTTAAAATAAACCTTGTCTACTTTTAATATTGGTGCATTCCTGTGTCTCTGTACCAGAGCTTGGAGTTGCACTAATAAATACATTTTCTAAAAGAATAGGAATCTTTAAAGTTAAACTAAATATTGTATCAGACAGGTTTGAGCGTTCCTGTGTCTCTGAATCAGTGCTTGGAATCGCTCTGCCTAATAAAAGTTAATTAATTCAATTCGGGTTCAATCAAAATAAATTTCATTTTTCTAAATTTCCAATCGCAGTGAGCATTCCTGTGTCTCACCCCGAGCTGGGAATCGCTCACTTGAATTACGTTTTTAATAGAGCGTTCCTGTGAATCTCAAACGAGCTGGGTATCGCTCTAGATTAAAATTAAAATTAAATTAAGTCAAAATATTTTCTGCAGCGCTCCTGTGTCTCACACCGAGCTGGGAGTCGCTTCGATAAAATCCACAAGTCAGTTTAAATTAACATCAAATTCAGGAGCATTCCTGTGATCCTCGCCGGCGGCTGGGAATAGCTCCCGTTGTTTTAATATCTAATTTGCCCGTTTAAACTAATTATTGAATCCCCAAGTTGCGATGGTTTTCGTAGTGAAAGGTGTAAGTGCGGCTTTGTGTAGGCCTATCGTCAGTGAGTTTCATTTTGTTTTGTTGTAGTAATTCGATGTTATGCGCATGTGTGACCGCATTTTGGGACTATATAAACTATTGGAAGTTTTGTCACTGAGGCTAAGGTACGGATATGTCATATGATTTACTTCAGATGCATTAAATTTGTTTAAAATACGACAGTATTTAATTTTATTATGCCTTAAATCGTGTAAATATATTTCCTCTTCCCTTACTGGTCCACCCTGGCCCCCCCTGAACTATCCACTACCATAATATCCCCATTACATATTTGACGCCCGAACATGTGGACCTGTTTTCCTTGATATCTTCATACCTAAAGGCGCCCGAAAATCCTATCTTTTACTACACGATTTAAGGAAGTAAAGTAAAATAAAAATAAAAGAAGCAAAATGTCAAGTTCGGAAAGTGAATTAGAAAATTTAGACGCCATTCAAAAAATGAGCAAACCCAAATTAAAAAGTAGGCTATCGGAAATCGGTTTGAGCCCCCACGGTGATGTGAAAAAGATGCGTCACAAGCTAACTGATTATTACAAAAATAAAGCGAAACAACAAAATAAGGAAATTCCTGACGAACATAATACGACGCGTAATAGGTCGTCCGATAACAAATATAGAGCCCGTAAAGATAATGACTCTCCCACAAACTCGACAAGTCGCGTATGTAACGACATACGTAAATGGAATTTAAAATTTGACGGTGAGAAGGGGGCGGTAGCGTTTTTAGAACGTATTGATGAACTCAAGTCAGCGTATTCTATTGAAGATAAAGATATTTTGCATGCGTTACCGGAACTTTTGAAAGGCAAGGCAATCCTATGGTATCGCATTAATAAAAGTGAGTGGGAAAATTTTCAAGATTTTCTCAAGTCATTTAAAGACCATTATTTTCCCCCCGATTACAAAAGGACCCTTGAGGATGAAATAATTTCCCGTACTCAGGGGCAAGATGAGTCCATACTCGATTTTGTTATCGCGCTCCGCACGTTAATGAGAAGACACGGAGGTATATCTATTCACAGACAAGAAGACTTTATTTATCGTAATTTACGTCCGGAATACAAGTCATATATACGACGTCATGACTTTGAGGGTATTCATGAGTTAATGAAACTCGGTGCGGAATACGAATTGTTATGTAAAGAGTCGAAACAGTTTAAACCCCCGCCCAGGGCAGCTCAGGCATATACGGCAGATACGGCTTATCACGGAAAACAGAGACCCGAGACGCGCAGCTTCACGGCCCCCGTCAGCAGCACGGCGACGACCGCGACGGCCCACGACACCGGACGTGCCGCTGCACCGCCGCCGCCGCCGACACCGGTGCCGCAGCGGACCCCGACCGCCCCCGGGACCAGGTGTTGGAACTGCGACTCCTCGGATCACACACACAGGATGTGCAAAGCACCTCGAGGTATTTTCTGTTACAGGTGCGGTTACAAAGGCAAAACCGTCAGTTCTTGCCCGAGATGTTCGGCGGGAAACGATCGTCGGACCCGGTAGAGGGGATGATCGGGCCCAACCATATGACTCCCCAGACCCCTAGTCATAAGAATATTATTAGGGAATCTTATACTGTAATTCAACCTGATAATCGCATGTACGTCCCAGTTGTTTTGTATGGGCAATGTTTTCAATGCACTAATAGATACAGGAAGTTCGGATACATATATGAACGAATGTGTGGCAAACTTGTGTAGAAAATATTTAACACCTTTTCAGGTTTACACGGACTCCTTCGCTCGTGTAGCGGACGGTCAACTCGCACCTGTGACTGGCGCATTTGAGGTGACAATGTGTGTAAATAATACGAGTGCTTCCGGTCGTATAAAATTATTGCCCGGCCTAACTGTAGATATTCTCCTAGGTTTAGATTGGTTAGAGAACCTGGATGCATGCATTAAAGTTAGACAGCGGTGTATGGACATCGCACTTTCTAATGCAGCTCTTATCAGTGCCGCCGCGGAATTGAGTAATGAACAGAAACAAACCCTTGATAATTTTCTGAGCCGAGAACTCATGCTTTTTAAAGATGTGCCAGGGCGTACTCATTTAATATCTCATGAAATTAGAATCAAACCTGGTACAATGCCAATAAAGCAACGATATTACCCCATGTCGCCTGCTATGTTGAAAATTCTGCACGCAGAAGTCGATAAATTTTTGGAGAGGGGAATAATCGAACCATCGAACTCACCGTGGAATTCCCCAGTTGTGATGATTAAAAAGCCATCCGGAAGCTGGCGTTTCGCGCTAAATTTGAAGAAAGTGAACAGTGTGAGTATTGCGGATGCTTACCCGATCCCCTATGTGTCCTCAATTTTGGACAAGTTACGGTCTGCTAAATTCATTAGTTCAATTGACCTGCGAGATGCATATTTTCAAATTCCTTTAAAACCGGAAAGCAGACAGTACACGGCTTTTACCGCCCCGGGAAAAGGTTTGTTCCAATTTTGTGTTGCACCTTTCGGTCACCATTCGTCGGGAGCAACCTTTCAACGTTTATTGGAACGCGTTATCGGGCCTGAATTAGACAATTGCGCGTTTCCATATCTTGACGACATAATTGTGTTCTCGCCATCCTTTGACGAGCATTTAGTGGCGTTAAAATCTGTGTTTACGCGACTCCGAGAGGCCGGTCTCGCCCTCAACTTAGAGAAATGTAAATTTTGTCGGACAGAGATGACGTATCTCGGACATCACGTGAGCTCTGAAGGTACGGATATGTCATATGATTTACTTCAGATGCATTAAATTTGTTTAAAATACGACAGTATTTAATTTTATTATGCCTTAAATCGTGTAAATATATTTCCTCTTCCCTTACTGGTCCACCCTGGCCCCCCCTGAACTATCCACTACCATAATATCCCCATTACAGTATCTGTTTGTATTTTTTTAACTATATATATTTTTGTCATGTAATCTTGTTTGTACTGTTTTAAATAAAGATAAAAAACAAAAAAAAAACACAAAAAAAAACACAAAAAAAAGGCAACATATCAATATGTGAAACAAAAAAAAATTTCACATATTGATATGTTGCCTTTTTTTTAAAGCTCTGGGGTGACCTTGACCTTTGACCTTTGCACAAATTAAACATAAATTTTTTTCAAACAGCAATATGTGTGTGTGTGTGTGTGTGTGTGTGTGTGTGTGTGTGTGTGTGTGTGTGTGTGTGTTTTCCCCCACCATTTCAGGTTACCAGCATACAGACTGTAAAGAAGTTCAGTTTGATTGCAACTGTCAAACGATGAGCACCCTATTTGAGCTTTGTGTAAGAAAAATTATTGAAGATCAACAGCTATTTAGCCATACTTTACGATCCAACGCTCCTCAACAAATTAAAATTTTTATCAAACAGTACAAGCTAGACAACAGAGGTTACAACACTTTTGGTTGGTACAAGTTTGGTGATGGTACAAAATTTTGTCGAAGTTGTGGAAGGGCCGCTGTATCCAACCCGGCACAATTCCTACAAGATGATGGATGTTTACAATATGGTCATGTGGCTCCAGTTTTAAGTTACCATACACCTAAAGAACTTTGCGCCATTTGTTCAATCAATATGTTTAGTTGGCAAAAATTTAACCACCTCTCATCAGACAGCGTGTAAACAACTTCCCCCCACCACTCTTTCATACTACCTTCAAACGACCATGCTAATATTCATTCCGCCTTTGGACATCATACGGAAAACATCAAGATGGCTCTGACTGTAAAATGTGCAAATTATGAAGAAGTATTTGTAAGAAATCTGCAAGAATTAAACGAAATTGTTCAAGAATTTAAATCACTAATCGAACAGGGATACCGATTGAACATGCAAATTTTTGCTTGCAACACAAAATGCCCTCATGTCCCCAGGGATGACGAGCCGCCTAGGTCACCATCATCAACTTCTTCAGCCTACTCCTCCAGATCATCCATGAAGACTCAAGCCAGTCCAAACTTGGAATATTTCTCCTGACTAATATTTATATTTTGTATCCTCATTGTACTTCAATATGCATATTTTTGTATTGTAATAAAGGAATGATAAAATAAAAAACAAAATAAAAAAAAACCTATCTTGCTACAGTATTGTAGCAAGATAGAATTTTTTAAAACACAAATTGGATGACCTTGAACATGTTCTAACATGTTCAGGTTTTCCCCTACCACTTTTCCTCTTGGAGACCAGAGATGCGGCACCACTGTGTTTCATTACATCTTCATCTTTTGAGCTGCAAACATGGATGTTCCACCACCAATATATGAGGCCGATGAAGCGGAAAGCCTGGGGAGGAGGAGATGCCAGCATGTGGATCTAGTGGAGATGATGGAAAGAAGGATGGAAGAAAGACGGATCAGGAAGGACCATATGCTAATTCAGAAAATTTTAAAATTAGATCTCTTCATAATCTTGGCCTTATTAATTGCAATCTTCTTCTACTTGGTATACGCAGTTGTATACTGCCTAAGATGCATCGAATGTACAGATAAAGCAGCCAAATTGCCAGTTTTCAACACTACTCTTTAAATAAAATTTTCTTTTTTAAAACTCCAAATAGTTGACCTTGAACATGTTTCAACCTGTCTGGTTGTATCAATTACCCCCACCACTACAATTCCAAAAGACCAATCCTACATGCAAGTCTGGCTTCATTTCCAACTCAGCTACGCTAAAGGTTACACTACACACAATGAAGTGGGAATTACTTGTTGACAGCCTTCAATACCTAAAAGAAATCTATGAAAAATTGCACATGCGGCTACTTCAAAATCCAGGGATGATAATAAAAATGAACTTGGAATACGACTGTCCACTCATCGACGACAGTATGGATGAAGCAGAAGGGGTAGTCCAAAATACACAAGGAACATGTTGCTGTGAAGAAAATTCTTCAACAACATCAAGCACAAGTCCGGACAGCACATATGGGGATGAAGGAGGATTTTTGTAAATAAAATTAAAAAAAATAATTTTTTTTAAAACTTCAAATGGTTGACCTTGAACACGTTTGAACATGTTGAGCAATGTGGATAACAAATATTTTTTTTTCTTATGCCTATTGCTCAATAACAAACTCAGTTGTATAGTTTGCAAAAAAATTTTTTTTTCATTTCATATGACCATTTTCCCCACACCATCTCCTTATCCCCACCACTCTACCGAGTACCTGAGATACACGGAGCGACTTGTTCAGTTGCTGTTCAACTCTTGTGGTGTGCACATCTCACTTTTTGCACTCAATTTACTTATATTGAGTTTAAATTTAAATATTTATCAAAATATCAAACATTTCTTAATTTTTCGGCAAAGTTTCAAATAACAAAAAAAAAATTTTTTTCACTTTTGGTTTGATTAAAATTTCACAAGTTCCAAGATCACCTGAGAAAGAATAAAAAATAAATATTTCTCAGGAAATATTTCCAATCCGAGTTACAGTAAAGGACAGACTCGGATGAGTTGTTGCAAAAATTTTAATTTTTCTTCCTTCTGACCACTTTACCCCCACCACCTCCTTATCCCCACCACTGGGCCGGGTACCTGGGAAACCGCCTGCGCCCAAGTCAGTACGTCTTCGGACGCGGTGCTGTTCGGATCGCGTGTCGTTTGTCGCACTGTCGGGTGTTTGAAGAAATTATTCTTCGGCTCTCAGTCTCTCGGTGGGTAAGTAAAGTAAAAAATTATTTTTTTTCAAGTGGGGTTGCTGGGACTGATCATTGACCCCTGACGGATATATTAGGTCAAGAGTCTGATCGCTAGGGAATAAAAAAAATATTTTTTTGCACTTTTGTGGTTCCTCGAGAAATTTCAATTTCTCAACAAAATTTGAGGATTCGCAAAAGTGCAAAAAAAAATTTTTTTGTATTCTTGCGTGACCTTGACCTAATTAACGTCAGTGACGTCATCATGATGACGTCAGCGGTAATGACGTCACCATGACGTCATAGGTGTGACGTCATGTGACGTCATATGACGTCATTAGTGACGTCATTCGTGACGTCATTGATGACGTCATCACTGCTGACGTCATCGTGATGACGTCATGAGCCAGCAGCCCCACTTTTACACTACTACTGAGGAATCTTAATCTTCATCTAAACGAAAATTTTAAGCGGAAAATATTAACTACTACTGTATTAGAAAAAATTTTATATGCATACTATGAAGATATATAACACATTTATTTGAAAGAATCGGGCAGCAAGTTGGTCATGAGACTAAAAAATGCAGTGTTATAAAACAAAATCGAAACTTGATGCAACCTAAGTGGTTTGCGCTTTTGCCAATTTTCCGTGAAATATCAACAACTGAATCTGATAGAAATCCAATATTTCCACCTCAGCGATATTAGAGTTGTCATTCATAAATAGTTTCTACCTTAAAATTTGTTTAGAAACTATACCGTCAATTTAATTTTAATAACTTAATTAAACTAAAATATTAAATTTAATTAATCATATAGAGTGTATTTTTATAATTTTACTGCGCATATTCTTAAACTTATATCGGACCAATTTAACGCTTAAAACTATAGTATTAAAGTAATTGTCTCACAGTATGTCACATTCAATTAAGAAACAAGAAACCAAGTGAATAGTAGATATGTTTCCTTAACATTCAAACTTATATTATTTAATAATACAAGTTTTAAATTTTCCCAACAGCAGGAAATGGTTAGTTATATGAAAAAACTATGTTCTTGTTAATTTTAATCTTATTTAACATAAATTAAACTCAGTAAGCTTTCCTTAAATATTTCAAAGTCATTACAACGACGTGTAAGACCAGTTTTCCATTGTTTGTGCAAATATCTTTATAAAAGGATTAATCCTCTAAAATCCTTAATAGCAACCAATTAGTGTAACGACAATATTAGTGACAAAGATAAGGTTTCATAAAAGTAACTAATGAATCTGCAAAATACCAATTATTATGCTGTTCATGTTGTATGTTTAATTTCCTTGGTTCCAACTTTAGTGCCTAAACTGAGCTATAGGTCGTTTTTAACGTGATCCTTCGCGAGACTATTGGGGTTGGAGAGAGATTTAAACTGTAAAAAAAATGTAAACTTGTAACAATAATGTTAGACTACCAGATTTCCTTAAACAACATTTTTAATAACTTTTAATGTTATTCCATGTCTTTTTTAATATTTCGTATATTATTTTAAAAGTAAACAAAACTAAAAATTATTACTTGAAAATATATATTTTATGATGAAATATTATTTAAAATGAGGTTATAGGTTATTTTTATGCTTGGATAGTTATGTTAAATATACAAGTTTTAAGTGTAAATGGATATGAACCCACATTATTCTTATGGGAAAAAACAAAACTTTCACCCCCATTTATTTCCTAAACTGTTAGGATTACGGTTACACATTAAAATGTAAAGTTGTCTCAGAATTATGTGTAGAATCCAAAATACCATAAAAAGTGGGGTTTAGTATTTAAAATTAATGACTTCCGGTCTGGTTAGGTTACTTCCGGTACACCCTGTACACTGAAATTGTCATCAATAGATAGAGTTTCTCTTGTAAGATGAAGACCAAAACACGCAGAGATATTATAGAACATTGTTGTGAAGCAAGCTCGGTACAACTGGCCACAGCTGCGGTGTCAAGTCGGCTAGCAGTCCTGTATAAGTGACCGGTAACAGATGTTGTCTACCAAGCAAGAAAAGCTTTTGCATTTACATTAATCTTCCACACCCTTGAAATACTCTGTATGGTCAACACATCTTACACTAAACTGTATTTATAATTTATATCTTTGGTAATTAGATTAATTATTTCAATCGCAAGAAAAGTGATCATAAATTATGATAAAAATTACAGCGAATTCTAATGGTACACCATTGTTTATTGAGTTAGTACTTAAACTAACGAATATTTTAGTTCAAATTCCTGTATATTTCAATTATTTTAATGAACTAGTATACGAGTTGCTTGAAATTAAGCCATTTAATCTAGACTATCCAATGTAATTGCGAAAAAATTACGTTTATCTTTTAATCGATAATATATTATTATTCCAATGTTGTGATTATCAGTAATTAATCGCAAAATATACACTTCAATACATTAACACATGTGTATAATTCTAAACCCAAGCACAATGTTATTCTAATGGAAAATTTTCAAATTAAAATGTCGGATAGCGCCTTTACTTTCAGTCCGATTGTTATCAATTTGTCGGAAACAACTACACATTAAGCCCTATCCAATGTCACCAAAAACTTGGACATTGGTTGAAAATTGTAGGAGTTTTCTTATAAAAAAAAAAAAACACTCCTAGAATATTAAATAAGAATATATATATATGAGTGTTGAGTAGGAAATTAAAAGATGTAAATTTATTGATTATTTTAGTTTAGGGTACTGGAAACGGAGTGCTTGTACTTTATTCAATGTAAATCAAATAAATCTTATAAGCTGCAAAATGTAAATTATTTTATGCCGTTTAAATACACTGTATGTACATTTCCGGCACAGACAGAATGCGACAGCTAAAATTAAGTTTAATCTATGATAATTCTTAGCTTCTTTTAATCAAACGACTAAATAACTTACTTCAACAGAAAGAAATTATAGTAATATTTTAATACGTATATCCTTAAAAGTTACAAGTCCAAATTTTCTAACTCAGTCACCTGTTTTAAGGCATAATTTATCTTTATGTTGAGAAAATGTGGCTGTTAAATTACGTGAAAACTCGGGGAACTCAAGTTTGTTCTGTGAGCGCTTTTCACACGTTAATGCTTTAAGTTTCTAATTCACGATATGTGTACAAAACACGTTCTTGAATGCTTATTCTTTTATTTTATTGTTCTTACAATTACTTCCTCCTCATATCCAACACGCGTTTCTGGGTTCATTCAGTGAACTTAACTTGCAGTTGTAAATAAATATTGTCTGATCAAATTATTTGTAAATTTAAGATTCTTAAAAATATTTTATCCGATTAAAAAAAGGGAGAAATATTTATAACAGTAGTTTCACACAAGAAGAAGCATACATTGTGCCCCCCTCCCCCCCAAAGTCCTCAAACTTATTATGTTATTCTCATAGAAGCAACATTTTTGGATTCTAACATATGATTACTTAAATGATCGTCA